>CM026394.1:60189767-60226955 GCA_014843695.1 Archivesica marissinica | reverse complement strand
TGACATGTACTGGTGCATTCAACCCCAAGTAGCTGACATGGACTGGTGCATTCAACCCCATGTAACTGACATGGACTGGTGCATTCAATCCCAAGTAACTGACATGGACTGGTGCATTCAACCCCAAGTAACTGACATGGACTGGTGCATTCAACCCCAAGTAACTGACATGGACGGGTGCATTCAACCCCAAGTAACTGACATGGACGGGTGCATTCAACCCCAAGTAGCTGACATGGACTGGTGCATTCAACCCCAAGTAACTGACATGGACTGGTGCATTCAATCCCAAGTAACTGACATAGACGGGTGCATTCAACCCCAAGTAACTGACATGTACTGGTGCATTCAACCCCAAGTAACTGACATGGACTGGTGCATTCAACCCCAAGTAACTGACATGGACTGGTGCATTCAACCCCAAGTAACTGACATGGACTGGTGCATGATATTGACTCATTCAACCCCAAGTAACTGACATGGACTGGTGCATTCAACCCCAAGTAACTGACATGGACTGGTGCATGATATTAACCCATTCAACCCCAAGTAACTGACATGGACTGGTGCATTCAACCCCAAGTAACTGACATGGACTGGTGCATGTTTTTCAACCCCAAGTAGCTGACATGGACTGGTGCATGATATTAACCCATTCAACACCAAGTAACTGACATGGACTGGTGCATGATATTAACCCATTCAACACCAAGTAACTGACATGGACTGGTGCATGATATTAACCCATTCAACCCCAAGTAACTGACATGGACTGGTGCATGATATTAACCCATTCAACCCCAAGTAACTGACATGGACTGGTGCATGATATTAACCCATTCAACCCCAAGTAGCTGACATGGACTGGTGCATGATATTAACCCATTCAACCCCAAGTAACTGACATGGACTGGTGCATGATATTAACCCATTCAACCCCAAGTAACTGACATGGACTGGTGCATTCAACCCCAGTAGCTGACATGGACTGGTGCATTCAACCCCAAGTAGCTGACATGGACTGGTGCATTCAACCCCAAGTAACTGACATGGACTGGTGCATTCAGCTCCAAGTAGCAGACATGGACTGGTGCATTCAACCCCAAGTAACTGACATGGACTGGTGCATTCAACCCCAAGTAACTGACATGGACTGGTGCATTCAACCCCAAGTAGCTGACATGGACTGGTGCATTCAACCCCAAGTAGCTGACATGGACTGCTGCATTCAACCCCAAGTAACTGACATGGACTGGTGCATTCAACCCCAAGTAACTGACATGGACTGGTGCATTCAACCCCAAGTAACTGACATGGACTGGTGCATTCAACCCCAAGTAACTGACATGGACTGGTGCATTCAACCCCAAGTAACTGACATGGACTGGTGCATTCAACCCCAAGTAACTGACATGGACTGGTGCACAACCCAAGTAGTTGACATGGACTGGTGCATTCAACCCCAAGTAGCTGACATGGACTGGTGCATTCAACCCCAAGTAGCTGACATGGACTGGTGCATTCAACCCCAAGTAACTGACATGGACTGCTGCATTCAACCCCAAGTAACTGACATGTACTGGTGCATTCAACCCCAAGTAACTGACATGGACTGGTGCATTCAACCCCAAGTAGCTGACATGGACTGGTGCATTCAACCCCAAGTAACTGACATGGACTGGTGCATTCAACCCCAAGTTACTGAAATGGACTGGTGCATTCAACCCCAAGTAACTGACATGGACTGGTGCATTCAACCCCAAGTAGCTGACATGGACTGGTGCATGATATTAACCCATTCAACCCCAAGTAACTGACATGGACTGGTGCATTCAACCCCAAGTAGCTGACATGGACTGGTGCATTCAACCCCAAGTAGCTGACATGGACTGGTGCATGATATTAACCCATTCAACCCCAAGTAACTGACATGGACTGGTGCATGATATTAACCCATTCAACCCCAAGTAACTGACATGGACTGGTGCATGATATTAACCCATTCAACCCCAAGTAACTGACATGGACTGGTGCATGATATTAACCCATTCAACCCCAAGTAACTGACATGGACTGGTGCATGATATTAACCCATTCAACCCCAAGTAACTGACATGGACTGGTGCATGATATTAACCCATTCAACCCAAGTAACTGACATGGACTGGTGCATGATATAACCATTCAACCCCAAGTAGCTGACATGGACTGGTGCATTCAACCCCAAGTAGCTGACATGGACTGGTGCATTCAACCCAAGTAACTGACATGGACTGGTGCATTCAACACCAAGTAACTGACATGGACTGGTGCATTCAACCCCAAGTAACTGACATGGACTGGTGCATTCAACCCCAAGTAACTGACATGGACTGGTGCATTCAACCCCAAGTAACTGACATGGACTGCTGCATTCAACCCCAAGTAGCTGACATGGACTGCTGCATTCAACCCCAAGTAACTGACATGGACTGGTGCATTCAACCCCAAGTAACTGACATGGACTGGTGCATTCAACCCCAAGTAACTGACATGGACTGGTGCATTCAACCCCAAGTAACTGACATGGACTGGTGCATTCAACCCCAAGTAACTGACATGGACTGGTGCATTCAACCCCAAGTAACTGACATGGACTGGTGCATTCAACCCCAAGTAACTGACATGGACTGGTGCATTCAACCCCAAGTAACTGACATGGACTGGTGCATTCAACCCCAAGTAACTGACATGGACTGGTGCATTCAACCCCAAGTAACTGACATGGACTGGTGCATTCAACCCCAAGTAACTGACATGGACTGGTGCATTCAACCCCAAGTAACTGACATGGACTGGTGCATTCAACACCAAGTAACTGACATGGACTGGTGCATTCAACCCCAAGTAACTGACATGGACTGGTGCATTCAACCCCAAGTAACTGACATGGACTGGTGCATTCAACACCAAGTAACTGACATGGACTGGTGCATTCAACCCCAAGTAACTGACATGGACTGGTGCATGATATTTAACCCATTCAACCCCAAGTAACTGACATGGACTGGTGCATTTCAACCCCAAGTAACTGACATGGACTGGTGTATGATATTTAACCCATTCAACCCCAAGTAACTGACATGGACTGGTGCATGATATTTAACCCATTCAACCCAAGTAACTGACATGGACTGGTGCATGATATTTAACCCATTCAACCCCAAGTAACTGACATGGACTGGTGCATGATATTTAACCCATTCAACCCCAAGTAACTGACATGGACTGGTGCATGATATTTTTAGACAAATAAATTAATAAGAAAATTAACTTTAGACCAGTTAATTGATCTAATAATAGTAATTTTTACTATGCAAAAAGAGCAGATCCAGATGAGACGGCTCGTCACAAGCTGGCTCATCTCGATCTACACTTTTTGTAAGTCTATTTAGAGGCCTGTAGTGTTGAAAGGGTTAAGCCCCCCTAAAATATACTTACTGTGTATTTTATGGGTTTTTTTTAACTTTTATTTTAGTTTGTAATATATCTACTGTGTATTTTAGTTTGTAATATATCTACTGTGTTTTTTAGTTTGTAATATATCGACTGTGTATTTTAGTTTGTAATATATCTACTGTGTATTTTAGTTTGTAATATATCTACTGTGTTTTTTAGTTTGTAATATATCTACTGTGTATTTTAGTTTGTAATATATCTACTGTGTATTTTAGTTTGTAATATATCGACTGTGTATTTTAGTTTGTAATATATTGACTGTGTATTTTAGTTTGTAAATATATCGACTGTGTATTTTAGTTTGTAATATATTGACTGTATTTTAGTTTGTAATATATCGACTGTGTATTTTAGTTTGTAATATATTGACTGTGTATTTTAGTTTGTAATATATTGACTGTGTATTTTAGTTTGTAATATATCTACTGTGTATTTTAGTTTGTAATATATCGACTGTGTATTTTAGTTTGTAATATATCGACTGTGTATTTTAGTTTGTAATATATCTACTGTGTATTTTAGTTTGTAATATATTGACTGTGTATTTTAGTTTGTAATATATTGACTGTGTATTTTAGTTTGTAATATATCTACTGTGTATTTTAGTTTGTAATATATCTACTGTGTATTTTAGTTTGTAATATATCTACTGTGTTTTAGTTTGTAATATATTGACTGTGTATTTTAGGATGACCCGGAGCCGAGTAAATGTCTTGGTATATTTGGTCTGAGCTTGTACACGCAGGAGAGGGACCTACGGGAAGTGTTTGGTAGATATGGCGAGATGGAGGAGTGTAATGTGGTGTACGACCGACAGAGTGGTAGGTCGAGGGGATTTGCCTTCGTCTACTACCGCTCCGTGGACGATGCCATAGAGGTCAGTGTAGACAACGTCTTATTTTATTGTATATGAAAATATTTCTCCCTCGACTGTACTTGATATAAGGAGAAAGGAGATAACTCTTCAGCGACTATTATTCAGTAGTTTCCCACTAGCTTAAGCCATGTCAACTTGATATGGCATATGTAAGCAACTTTCCCTCTGGCGAAAATATTTTGTCAAATACATGGCTGTGATCTATATAGCTCTTAGTTGGCTCCAAATATTTATCTGTGAACTATATGGCTGTTAGTTGACTCCAAATATCGCTTCAGGTGTGAAAGGCCCCGAGTTCGGTTCCCGCTGGAGCCGTTACGATTGTGCCCTTAGGCAAGGCATTTAAATTCCACATTGCCTCTTCTCTCTCCCTCATGGCGATGGATTCCATCAGGAATGAGGTCTCGAGAGTGATTAATATAAGTTGTAAGAACTTGTTTCGCAATCGAGCTAACATAATTTGTGTGAACTATATGGCTCATAGTTGTGGCTCCAGATTTTTTCAAATTTGCGACAAGAGGGATCCCTGTTGTAGATAGGCTTCTTTCGATGAGTGTTCACCCCTTGGGGGGGGGTGAGAGGATCCGGGTAGTTAAGTCTCCCTAGATGGGGCTGGGGGCATATAGAATTTGTACAAGAGATTGTCTGGACAAGATCTTGTAAACCCGTTGTCGAATATTGCCGATTCATCACGGGAATGATTGATGCAGGGGAGATAAATGGCAGCATAATGTAGCTCCTTGCTAAAACTCCCCTTTGTTTAATCATTCGTGTGTTTTTGAATTACATATCCATGGCCTAGTGGTTATGGCATCCATGGGTTCGAACCTCATCAGGGGTTCATTCTGATATCCATGGCCTAGTGGTTATGGCATCCATAGGTTCGAACCTTGTCAGGGGTTCATTCTGATATCCATGGCCTAGTGGTTATGGCATCCATAGGTTCGAACCTTGTCAGGCGTCATTCTGATATGGACGGTTGGTCAGCTAGTTAATGGTTACCGATTGCCTACCAGCCTGGCCTACAGGCATAGGAATCGGGAAGTACTGATGTTAACATAACAAAAAAGGTGTCTCATAAGTCAGTAATGGCTGGCCCTTTTAATAGGGGTGACACTATAATAAACAAACACTGATATTTGCCCAACTCTTACATTTCTGTATATTGTGTCATTTCACTTGTTGTTAAAGTGTGTCTTTTGCATAAACCTACATGCATGTATCTGATTAGAGTTGACCCTGTTTTAAGCAGCCAGCCAAAGGAATCACAGACAGTTGCTGCTTAGCACAGGTGGTTGCTTAAAGCGACATTACATAAAAAAGCAAATAAAATGCTACTACAAATTCTTCTGAATACATTCGAACACTACCATTGAATCAATAAACAGTGTTTTGTGGATTGAAAGTATGACCGTTATGGTTATCCATTCTCCTGAATTGATGTTTGTTTGTCATCAGAGTCAATACTAAACGCAAGATAATGTCGTTTAGAGATAGTTTAACTAAGAATAGTCTACAAATAAATATGCACAACTGTGAGATATAACGGTAAATCTGTACCGTAAATCGTGTTATTCAGGATACACTAGTTGTACTACGCATGGATGTTTACATTATTTTGTTACGTCGACAAACTGCGTATATTAGTTGAAATACTCAGTATTTGAGGCAAATATTGGGAAACAAATTATACCATATAATAGGAAAATACATTCCGTAGAAATTTGTGTTTTCACTGATGTAGTGTCGCTTTAATAGAGTACAAACGTATAATAAAAACAACAGATTGGAATCTGGAAACTGGCTGCTTATTGCACATTGGCTGCTTAATAATGGTGTCGGCTAACACAGGTTTGACTGTAACAGACAATGTGTTTATCTTTAGGCAAAAGACCGATGTACCGGCTTGGAGATTGATGGACGGAGAATACGTGTGGACTATTCTATCACGAGAAGGGCGCACACTCCCACGCCGGGAGTCTATCTTGGCAAGCCTACAGGGTAACAGCTCTTTTTCACACTTCAGAATCAGGTCTCATTCTAGAGGGTGACATGGCGAAGTAGTTGCCCTTGGGACCTTAACTATGCCCCTTGGGGACACCACTTTTCCATAATTAAAAAAAAAAATTAATACTTATAATTTTCAAGCAAAAGTGGGATACACATGTGGGCATTGATTGTAAAGCACTGCATTTGTTCAAATAAGTGTATTTTTAACGGTCATATTGTGTATGTACCCTATTATGTTGAAATTTATTATATAATGCCATTAGATGACGCAATCACGCGCTTTCTCACCTGGGTTTGGGTCTCTTTGGTAAAATCTTAAAAAAAAAAATATTGTCAGGTTTTGGTCTGGGCTGTTCAGAAAATCCCCTTTTAGGTCTGGTGATCCTCCTATTGCAGTATTTTTGGCAGATTCTTTATTCACATTCTCACCCCTGCTGTTGTTATATACAGCTTTTCTCTTGTTACTAACCAGCACCCTGGGTCCATCCAATAAATCCTGGAAATGGTCCATATGACCTTCGTTGTGGTCGCCTCCGTGGTTGAGCTGTTATGGTGTCTCATTTATATGAAAATGTTGGCAGTTTCTTACAGAGGGGGGCAAAGTCAGGGTCTCTAGGGTGACTATTTCGTCCAATTGCCCTCTATAATTGAGCCCTGGTCTCAAATTGGTACCCGTTGAGACATGCAGTGTGTGAAAATTGTTTCAAAAGCTACTCATTCTGTAGGACTAGTGAACTGCAAATGCCACTCATCCTTATTGAAAACCTACTCGTCCTGAACATGATGTCTAATTATTGTTCAAATTGTTATCCAGCTACATGACCAATGCAACTCGAGTTCGATCCTTGTACCGGGAAGTATGTGAGATGGTACGGTGGTCGACAAGTGGGTTTTCTCCGGGTACTCCGATACGAATGATCACATTTACGCTTTCATCCGCGCCAACGAGAGTGATTAATATATGTTGTTAAAGCTTGTTTCGCAATCGTTGTAAAATACATAAAGTTTAAACTTACATGACAGGCGCCACATTGCGGCAATGAAGGACTGCTTTATGTTCGTCATATTGAGCCCCCAATTAAAAAATTCAGGAATCCTGGATTCTTTCATTACTCGTTGCCTTTTTGTTTTATCATGCGCATCTTTTTCTAGACTATTTGTGTTTTCGCACCGAGTCTTATATCGTCATTTTAGACAGAAAACAAAACAAATTTTTCCCTCTTTCCTTGTATAACTAAAAGGTCACAGAATTGTTCACTCATCCTGCAGGGCAAGCAAAATCCAACAAACACTTGCCTGCAGGCAATGGCCACTAGCCATGGAAAAGGTCACAGAATTGTTCACTTGCCTGCAGGCAATGGCCACTCGCCATGGAAAAGGTCACAGAATTGTTCACTTGCCTGCAGGCAATGGCCACTCGCCATGGAAAAGGTCACAGAATTGTTCACTTGCCTGCAGGCAATGGCCACTCGCCATGGAAAAGGTCACAGAATTGTTCACTTGCCTGCAGGCAATGGCCACTCGCCATGGAAAATGTCACAGAATTGTTCACTTGCCTGCAGGCAATGGCCACTCGCCATGGAAAAGGTCACATAATTGTTCACTCACCTGCAGGCAATGGTCACTCGCCATGGAAAAGGTCACAGAATTGTTCACTTGTCCTGCAGGGCATGCAAAATCCAACAAGCACTCTGCAAGCAATGGCCACTCGCCATGGAAAAGGTCACAGAATTGTTCACTTATTCTGCAGGGCATGCAAAATCCAACAAGCACTCTGCAAGCAATGGCCACTCGCCATGGTAATGGTCTCAGAATTGATCACTTGCCTGCAGGCAATGGCCACTCGCCATGGAAAAGGTCACAGAATTGTTCACTTGCCTGCAGGCAATAGCCATTCACCATGGCGAGCAGACAAATGTAATTTGTCCATACATTTGTCCAACCTTGAGATGGTACCCTTCTGCTAGTTTCAGCTGATGGTGTGGATTGCCTATCTGGCGGGAATATTACTGGTTTATGGTCACTCGGTTGATTGATACATTGCTCAAGTATTCAGTGTTGTATATTACATCGCGAGTATACTCCTGACAGAGTTACTAGAGATGTGCCGTACCTGTTTTTGTTATATTTGTAATATTGAATTTCAGTCGTGGAGATCGGTACGAGGAGAGAGATCGGTATGAGGACAACTATCGTGGTGGTGGTGGAGGCGGCGGAGGTGGTGGCGGCGGAGGTGGTGGTGGCGGCGGCGGCGGTTCCTATGGCAGAAGACGGTCTCCGTCTCCTTACTACAATCGCCGACGTCGACACTCTTTTTCCAGATCTCGTTCACGTTCATACTCCCCGCGTAAGTCAGTTTAGCCCTATTTCATACTCCCCACGTAAGTCAGTTTAGCCCTATTTCATACTCTCCACGTAAGTCAGTTTAGCCCTATTTCATACTCCCCACGTAAGTCAGTTTAGCCCTATTTCATACTCCCCACGTAAGTCAGTTTAGCCCTATTTCATACTCTCCACGTAAGTCAGTTTAGCCCTATTTCATACTCTCCACGTAAGTCAGTTTAGCCATATTTCATACTCCCCACATAAGTCAGTTTAGCCCTATTTCATACTCCCCACGCAGGTCAGTTTAGCCCTATTTCATGCTCCCCACATAAGTCAGTTTAGCCCTATTTCATACTCTCCACGTACGTCAGTTTAGCCATATTTCATACTCTCCACGTAAGTCAATTTAGCCGTATTTCATACTCCCCACGTAAGTCAGTTTAGCCCTATTTCATGCTCCCCACATAAGTCAGTTTAGCTGTATTTCATACTCCCTGTGTAAGTCAGTTTAGCTGTATTTCATACTCCCCGTGTACGTCAGTTTAGCTGTATTTCATACTCCCCGTGTACGTCAGTTTAGCTGTATTTCATACTCCCCGTGTAAGTCAGTTTAGCTGTATTTCATTCTCCCCGTGTAAGTCAGTTTAGCTGTATTTCATACTCCCTGCGTACGTCAGTTTAGCCCTATTTCATACTCCCCTTGTAAGTCAGTTTAGCCCTATTTCATACTCCCCGTGTAAGTCAGTTTAGCTGTATTTCATACTCCCCTTGTAAGTCAGTTTAGCTGTATTTCATACTCCCTGCGTACGTCAGTTTAGCTGTATTTTGCACCTCCCCCATAAGTCAGTGTAGCCGTATTTCGCGCCTCCCACATAAGTCAGTGTAGCCGTATTTCGCGCCTCCCACATAAGTCAGTGTAGCCGTATTTCGCGCCTCCCACATAAGTCAGTGTAGCCGTATTTCGCGCCTCCCCCATAAGTCAGTTTAGCCGTATTTAGCGCCTCCCCCATAAGTCAGTTTAGCCGTATTTAGCGCCTCCCCCATAAGTCAGTTTAGCCGTACACCCTCACATGGCGTTTTTGTCCTACATATCCCATACATTTGTTTAGTACTATAGTCGCTAAAAACTCGCTAGAAATCAATTCAGTCGTGGTTCCTTTCACATGCCAAAATATCTGCTTAATCCTGTACCCCTTGTATATAAACATGTGAACCCATAACGTATATCCCATGGACATTTTCAAATATTTCATAGAGCTGAAAATGATTTTATTGCTCGATTAATTTTACATATATATATTACAAGACATGACAATTTCAAGAAAAGCAAACCGGTCGGGCCACAATAGCAATATTAGTTACGGCCCTTCCCGACTGGAATAAATGCTAGTTATGATACAGCTATTGTTCACCCTACCATCCCCCAATACACGCAATACTTTACGATTGATTTGATTGTGTGTTTAATATTGTATTTGTACAGTTATTTCTCTCTACAAGCCAATCAGGCAAACCGAAATCCCGGGTTCTTTCTAGGTTAAATTTTTTGGGAGAAGTGAGAAAGCGCGCAATTGTGTCCTTAAATGGTGTCCTTTAATAAATTTCTGCAAAATAGGTTAAATTTACAGTATGTTATCACCATTGGAATGTACAGTATGTTATCACCATTAAATACAACATTGGAATGTACAATATGTTATCACCATTAAATACAACATTGGAATGTACAGTTTGTTATCACCATTAAATACAACATTGGAATGTACAGTTTGTTATCACCATTAAATACAACAATGGAATGTACAATATGTTATCACCATTAAATACAACATTGGAATGTACAGTTTGTTATCACCATTAAATACAACATTGGAATGTAGAGTATGTTATCACCATTAAATACAACATTGGAATGTACAGTTTGTTATCACCATTAAATACAACATTGGAATGTACAGTTTGTTATCACCATTAAATACAACATTGGAATGTAGAGTATGTTATCACCATTAAATACAACATTGGAATGTACAGTATGTTATCACCATTAAATACAACATTGGAATGTACAATATGTTATCACCATTAAATACAACATTGGAATGTACAGTATGTTATCACCATTAAATACAACATTGGAATGTAGAGTATGTTATCACCATTAAATACAACATTGGAATGTACAGTTTGTTATCACCATTAAATACAACATTGGAATGTACAGTTTATCACCATTAAATACAACATTGGAATGTAGAGTATGTTATCACCATTAAATACAACATTGGAATGTACAATATGTTATCACCATTAAATACATTGGAATGTACAATATGTTATCACCATTAAATACATTGGAATGTACAGTGTGTTATCAACATTAAATACAACATTGTAATGTACAGTATGTTATCACCATTAAATACAACATTGGAATAGAATGAGTGCTTTATCTTACTGGACAAAATCTTGTATGTAAATTGTAAAGCATGTGGGGCCCCTAGGGGGCGAAGTGAGGGTCCCTAGAGTGCGAAGTGAGGGCCCCTAGGGGGCAAAGTGAGGGGCCCAGGGGGCGAAGTGAGGGTCACTAGGGCGACTATTTCGCCACCCTCTAGAATGCGCCCTGTCTGAATAAACCCTGTTCATCTATATTCATTGACGGTGTTGGATTGTCAAGCAGGGAGCAACCTACCTGGCTCTTGTTCATATGTTTATTGGTTCAAAATCAGTCATGCTTAGTTTAGTTTATACAGATTTATTTTAGTTCGATTGCGAAACCAGTTCTTACAACTTATATTAATCACTCTCGAGACCTCATTCCTGATGGAATCCATCACCACGAGGGAGAGAGAAGAGGCAATGTGGAATTTAAATTCCTTGCCTAAGGGGATAATCATAACGGCTCCAGTGGGACTCGAACTATAAACTTATCTGGTTAGTAAAGTAATCTATGAATAAGATTGAACTCTTATGTTCACCGGAGCTATGATCGAGGTGAGGTATTAGTATCGATTGGTTGTCCAGCGTCGCGTCCGTCTGTTCGCAAAAAATGTATTAAATGGCATTTCCTCTGGGTAGAGATGCTGGTGAAACCATTACGTGGGTAATAGTTTGTTCAGTTTGTCGAAAAGCTAAAAAAAACTGTAGGTCAAAATAAAGAAAACCCTTACACTACATCTACTGAAGCTAATGGTCCAAATGTGATCAAACTTTGACGTGAAGCCCTGCGCCTCAAGTCACCTCTACCAAGTTTGGCTTAATTATGTTAGGATCACTGGGTCAATTTGAAGAGCAACATTGAAATGACATAGATCTCTGAAACTCAACTTCAGAATTGGATCAAACTTTACATGAAGCAACAACTTCTACCAAATTTGTAAATCTGTCATAAATCTGGGTCACTTGAATGTACAACTGTTAAATTAACACCTAAGAGGCAGAAATGATCGAACTTGGCTAGAAGCATCTTATCACGGGGGCAAATTGAAGTAACAGCTTAATCTTAAATGGACTCCCTCTCGGATGCAAACTTTGTCCGAAGCATCCTGACTTATACTGATAGCAATTAGGTGGTCAGGCAATGGGGAATAAGTCATTAGGTGTAAGTTGCACCAAAAAAACCTCTGTTGGGTTACTGTAAATGAGTGCGGCCCAGTGATGCGACCCTCTTGTTTCAAGTATTGCAAATGAATCCCTCTGTTGGGTTACTGTATATGAGCACGGCCCAGTGATACGACCCTCTTGTTTCAAGTATTGCAAATGAAACCCTCTGTTGGGTTACTGTAAATGAGCGCGGCCCAGTGATACGACTCTTGTTTCAAGCATTACAAATGAAACCCTCTGTTGGGTTACTCTAAATGAGCATGGCCCAGTGATGCGACCCTCTTGTTTCAAGTATTGCAAATGAATCAAGCTTTTCAAGTGAGTGATGATTTTTTATATGTTTATTTTTCTTCACAGGTCGCTCTTATTACTGACGATATAAAGCAGATCGAGGACACTTACCTACAGCTTACTATCATCATCATCGTCATCATCATCGTTGTTGTCATCATCCATCAACTTTAATACCCATTACTTCATTATTCATATGTTTTTCGTCCATCGGCATCAGTAGAACAAATTGATTGAACAATTATTTGCAATGTTGTTTTTTATATGCCTTTGAAAGGTGTATTTATGTATTGTTACTAAGACGCAATGTTTTGGTAGACATTAAGTGGGGTTTAGATTATTTGGCAACATATTTTTATTGTTTTCTTTTTCAAGATGAGTGTTATTAGTTCATTACATTATACCTTTTCTGTTTCTACACGAGGTTAATTATATTGGCTGGTAAAAATGAGTTACTAATCGCTTGACCTAATAATTTAATTAAATATAAATGTGTGCATTTACTGAATCTTGCCAATACTGGAAGAGATGTCTTGATTAGCTCAGTGATTAGCACGCTCGCTTCTCACCAATGCATCCCCAGGTTCGATCCTCGGACTGGGAAGTATGCGAGATGGTTCGGTGGTCGCCGGATCGAAAAGGTGGGTTTTCTCCCACACGAATGACCACATTTCATCCGTGCCAATGAGTGTGATTAATATAAGTTGTTAAAACATGCTGCACAATCGTTGTAAAATAAATAAAATTTAAGACTTCTTTTTTCATAAATTTTCAGAAAGATATTTTTGTTTCTCACTGATATTAATAATTCCTGTTAAAAAATGAATGAATTGCTTGTGCTAGTGATCTGGTTGTTTTCCTGTTCACCTTTTGTTATTGACAGCTGGATACATACTACAAAATGATACTCATGATTTTGGTAAAATGTAATTTATATTCTGTAAGTTTACCAATTCTTATATACATGCCTTACTGAGATCAGGGAAATTGGCACATGGCATGTAATGACGGATATCCCCGTAGTTAATGTGGATAAAATATATAATTTTGAAATATGGTTACGTTACGAGGCCTTCGTGATCGCGTTGTTACGGTCGTCGACTTCAAATCACTTGCTCCTCACCGCTGTACGTCAACACCTGTTTAGTTTATACACATTTATGTAGCTCGATTGTGAAACAAGTTCTCTCAACTTATATTAATCACTCTCGAGACCTCATTCCTGATGGAATCCATCTCCACGAGGGAGAGAGAAGAGGCACCGTGGAATTTAAATGCCGTGCCAGGCATAATTGTAAAGGCTCCAGCAGGGCTCAAACTCTGGGCCTGTTGCACCTGAAGCGAACGTGCTACCACGACTTCCACATAAATTTGTATATACTAAACTAACACCTGTTGATCGCATAGTGATGTCAATTATAACAGTCTTCCTAAATCAACACTATTGGACAACGGGTATGAACTACTGTCCAATCAAATTTCAGTTATTTTGTCATAATTATTTGACAATTTGGTCGAATTTTTATTTATTATAAAAGTTTAACAGTATGTGGCGATTTTCCTGGACTACAGTTATGGCATTTGAACAGGGTTGTAGGTTATAAAACTTCTCAAGTGATTTGATTGGTTGAGTCTGAAGTTTGCTCTTGGCTAAACCAATCGGAAAACTTGAGACCGAGTTTGAGATTGGAGAGATGATATTTCTTTGTAACGTCTATGGGTTTTAATGTCTGTATGATACAGTGAACAGCTTAAAATATTGTATTTCTACTGAAGGTTTTGAAGACAGAAAATGGAAGAATAAAGTATGAAGATAGAAAATTGGGAAAAGTTGTGTATTGATGAAAAATGTAGAAGATATGAAGCTTGTGTCTGGGTAGAAGATAAAAGCTGTCTGGGTAGAAGATAAAAGCTGTTAGGGCTTGAAGATTAAAGTTGTCTGGGTAGAAGATAAAAGCTGTCTGGGTAGAAGATAAAAGCTGTTAGGGCTTGAAGATTAAAAGTTGTCTGGGTAGAAGATAAAAGTCGTTTGGGTTGAAGATAATAGCTGTTTTGGTAGAAGATAAAAGCTGTATGAGCTTGAAGAATGTCGTGGTCATGTCCGAATCTTGGAAGATCACCGAAAATCATGAATTTGTCCAGTTGAAAAATTGGTAAGAATAAATGAAAGCCAGTGTTTATGTCGCATTTTAAAAATAATTAATTTTGTTATTTTTCATTGTTTGGGGTTGTCTGTCAATTTATTCATTTTTATAAAGTGTTAGATGGGAATGTAATGCATGCTTTATATTGCCGGCTGGTTTTTTTCATTTTGGACCACATACAATAACAGGGTTCATTCTAGGTCAGAATTTTTGGGAGAAGTGTGACACAGTATGACCTAGCCTGGGAACAGGCATCGATATATTTTGCCTGGTCAGTCAAATAAATATATTTTAACACCGAGACTATTAATTGGGCCGTATTGAGCTTCTGATCATATCAACGCCTGGGGAAACTCGGCGGGTTTTCCATGAAATTATTGAGTTATCATTAAACATTAGCGACTGCAATGTCGATAAAACTTTATAATTGGCCGCCATTGTTTACGGGTCAACGGAACGATAAATAGTTTAAAAAGTACAATCCACCTAAACGTAATAGTTTAAATCTGCCATCTCGTCGATATATAACACAAAAACGGGAAATTATGTTTGCAATGGAAATGAGGCTATGGGAGCATTCGTGTATATTCGGAAATGATCGTGTATAATCGTGCCTGTTGGCGATTTCCGATATAATTCCGTTTCTATATTTAGCAATAGTATCTTGTAGAGAAGAGTTGTCGTTCTTCAAATCTACACCCTTAAAAATTAGGGTGTAAGTAGATGGCGCTACGATCGAATATCAAGTTTCCCCAGGCTATCGTTTTGCCAGAAGTTAAAGTGAAAAATCGACTGAAAACCAGGCTAAGTATGACCATTAAATACAATATTTGAATAGAAGGGGTATCTTACTGAACAAAATTTTGTTTAAAAAATTTAGCCCTCTAGAATGATCCCTGCAATAAGTAACCAACAGTTGTTTAAATCAAATAGTTTTTGTTTAATTGATAGAACAATTACAGGTATAAGGTATATATCCGACCATAAATTAAACAGTGTTATTTGTATTGGAAAGGCTTTGAAGAACGAAAATTGAGAATATTTTTTGGAAAAAAGAAGAAGTTTGGTCAGAATTCAGGTTGGAAAGAGAATAGAAAAACGAACAATAGAAGAACGGATAAAAGAAGAAAAAGGGTAATATATTGCGGTCCATGGTTATTGTCAACACTAGTCTGCTGTCCCAATGCATTTCAATGAATATAGATGTATATGTGGACATTTTTTGTTTTGAATAACTACAATCAAGCTTCGCTCATATAAACTAGTATAGTAAAAACCCTCGAATCCGGACAAAAAGTCTGGTTTTGAGGTATTTTTTATGTCTAATACATGACCAGTATAAATGTGGAATCTTATGCAATGCATATACATGCAGTTTTATTTTCCCACCTTAGAATGGACTGCACACATTTTATCGGAAGTTTAATATGTTTTTTTGTGAAATGACTTCTCGTAAATGACCATCCCTTTTGGATATTTACTGACTACTAATTTTTGGGTTACTCAGGTTACCAGTAAGATGAATACGCACAGGTTTAAAGAATCGGTATCAATTACTACAAGTAGAGGCAGGTGTATATAATTTCGCGAGATTACCTATTAACCCAATCATATGATAATAATTATTGTTGACAGATTTGTAGGTTGGTGGTTCTACCTGGGTTCCCCATCCATGTCTGAAATACCAGGTGCCCCTCCGACTGGTAAGTCGCCATATGAAGTCAGCTGTTGTGCGACCAAGGCCCCCAAAACAAACAGGATACATTTGATGTTCAAATTTATTTAATAATTGTCCCTAAAAATATTCAGCAGGGTTCTTGAAGAATATAAATAATGAGAGTGCGACGAATTATCCAGGCAGCTTTCCGGTCGGTGGTTCTACCTATGCCTTGAATTGGCACCTAGGCGAGACAGTTGTAATGTTTATATATGAATGTTGTTTTACAGGGTGGTTGTGGTATCCTTCACTGCACGGTGGACAGTATCCTATCCATACTAATTACATTAACTTGTTCACAAATATATTTCGATTTGTCTCGGTTTAAATAAAATATCTCATCTTTCAGCTGAATGGAAGTATTTTGTTATTATTTAAGTTGTGCCCGGTTCCACGCGAGTTTGGATCTGCCCAGTTCCGTCAAGATGGGCATATAATGCTACATTGCCCAGTGTCACTCATGGCAGGAATACAATATTAAATGCCTACTTCGCTCACTCCGATATCACTGCATACCCCAGTAAATCCTTGGTATATAGACTGGATGTCCACTTTCATGCCGGGCATGTTTATGTAACGAAGCAAGTCAATACAATAGGATTCTACTAATTAACAATTTATTTGACTAATTATTTCCATATAATCCTCTGCCTTCAGGTTTATGCAAGACCATGAAACACATCATATACCGGGCATATAATCGTGTGCCTTCAGGTTTATGTACACATCATATACCGGGCATATAATCGTGTGCCTTCAGGTTTATGTACACATCATATACCGGGCATATAATCGTGTGCCTTCAGGTTTATGTACACATCATATACCGGGCATATAATCGTGTGCCTTCAGGTTTATGTACACATCATATACCGGGCATATAATCGTGTGCCTTCAGGTTTATGTACACATCATATACCGGGCATATAATCGTGTGCCTTCAGGTTTATGTACACATCATATACCGGGCATATAATCGTGTGCCTTCAGGTTTATGTACACATCATATACCGGGCATATAATCGTGTGCCTTCAGGTTTATGTACACATCATATACCGGGCATATAATCGTGTGCCTTCAGGTTTATGTACACATCATATACCGGGCATATAATCGTGTGCCTTCAGGTTTATGTAAGACCATGTAGTGTGGTACATTTTGTAGATTTTAAAATAGTTGTGGGAAATTGTGCTCAAGTTTGATTTTTTGTGTTATTTAGTTAAGAGTAAAAAAAGTATTTTATACATTTTTTTCAATCACAATATTGGCGGCTATCTTGGATTTCAAAATGGCCACCATTTAAAACCTATTTTGGACAATATCTCTACTTGTAGATGGTATAGGGCCTTGATTTTGGTACCTATACCCACATTTTAGGGGTCTGGGAATTGTATTAACAATATTGCAGAACACATCAAACTAATATAAATTGTACTAAGATGTTTAACAAAATATGAATGAATGCTATTAAAATGTTACTGAATGTGGACTATAATCCAGCCCATGAGTTGTCCACACTGGTGACAGCATTAGAACACTTATATCAGCTAAACAGAGTTGTATGTCCTGAGAACAATAGAACGGTCGTGGTTACTTTTGATATGGACCTTTACAAAAGGGCAGTTAAACTCGAGCATCTCAGTGACCAGTACAAATGGTGGATATTGCCAGGCCCCTTCCACACCAGTATTTGTGCTATCAGGTGTTTAGGGAAAACTATAGAGCATAGTGGTATCGATGAGACCTGGGTTCAATCGGGACTGTACGGCTCATGGTTGTAGTGGCTACCATTTATTATTTGATTGACAACAAAGCTGTGGATGCAATAAATGGTAGCCACTACAACCAAGCTGTGGATGCAATAAATGGTAGCCACTACAACCAAGCTGTGGATGCAATAAATGGTAGCCACTACAACCAAGCTGTGGATGCAATAAATGGTAGCCACTACAACCAAGCTGTGGATGCAATAAATGGTAGCCACTACAACCAAGCTGTGGATGCAAGCTGTGGATGCTCATGAAACAACATTACAAGTGTTATCTGACCTTAGGTTCCAGGAATATTTTTGAAAATCTGAGTCAACTAGTTAATTAGCAGCTTGGGTGAATTGGCTGAAGCATGTAGAGGTGACCTTGTTGACAGAACAGCTATTCAAAATGCCCACAAAGGATTGATGGTACAGATAGAAAGCATAAATATAGAGAAACAGTTGGATGATTTTGACAAGAGCCATAACGCATTTCCTATGTATAGATGGATTCGTATATACATGCGCCAAGTCCAGACACTTCTGAATTTAGCATCTTTGGAAAAACGTTCCACATATTTTTTTGCCTACAACAGACTGGATTATGCTCAGAATATTGTGGAATTCACTTCATGTGCATATTCAGCTAAAGATACTGACCCTGATATATGGAACATGCTCATGGCAGGTGAGTTTGCTGTGAAAACCCCATTCACAAGTGTTGGTGTAGACCAAGCTCGGGAACAAGAAAATAAGATCCGGAAAGGAGAAGGTGGTCTAGGAGTGATTACCAATAAGCCAGCAACCTTAATGAAGTACTGTCTGGCTGCTCCTGAATGAGGCCGTCTGTCTCAAGAAACCAGAGACATGCTAGGAGTGTCTGAGTTTCCACACAGTCCTGATCACCTCCTCACATACACAGTAGAGCAGCAGGGAAAGAATCTAGAATCCCTTATGCTGGTCTTAGAGCTAATGACGCTATTCAAAGGAGCAAGAAAGTGTTGGGAAAAGAAACACAGTTAAGTGTTCTTAACTTAGAAGAGAACATGCAAAGGAATCCTGTGTGGTTGTGGAGATGTAAACTTGTGGGACTGTATGACCAAACTGAAATATAAACTGGGTGTCTGTCCAAGAAGATAACGTATCAAAAGAGTATCAGCTAAAGTCGACAACTACACTTTTCTCCAGACTCTTAGTTATTGCCAGATCAGAACGAGACTTTGGCCTCCAGTCAGCAATTTCTGAATGTAAATCCCATGCTTATGAACCCAGATGGAAGTCTTCTGTTTTCCAATACTAAAAGTGATCTCATCCATGCCTTGAAATGACAATCAATCTATTACATCCAACATCAACCTCATAGATGCCATGGCAGTTGTTCAGGTGTTGGTGCATGCAGTCACATTTATGTTCTGTGAAGATTTTGGCAAAACTTTTGCTAATAACATTGATGCCATGCTCAATGAATACAATGGTGGACAATTATGCCAAGAAATTACAAATCAAGGACGACATCAGATACGGGAAGGATTGCCCTAGTGAAGACCTACATATTGAGAATTCCACTCCTATAAAGGACAAAACAAAGTTTCTGTCTAGCAAGAAGACTAAAAGATCAGCTTACCTTCTTCTTAGGTGAGAAAGCAATAGCACTGTGTAAGAAGCCAGTAGTTACAGCAACACGCATGCACGTCCTTATCAACTTAACCACCCAACCACAGCACGCACGAGGAAGCAGACAATCTCATGATGCTACATGCATTGGAGGTGGTGAATGAAGAAAATGGTAATGAGGTTGATTTCTTTACACAGGACAGACTGGTAGGTCCTCATTTCACGAAGACTAAATATGTTGGGTTTAAAGTCTGGTATTGTAACAGGCACCAGTGCAAATCGAAGAAGAGTAGACTTAGAAGCAATTTATACAAAATTAGGGTTAGAAAAGGCAGCTGCTTTGCCTGGGTTCCATGCCATCACTGGATCAGACACATTAGTAGAGTTGGAAAGAAAACAGGACTGAGTGTTTATATAAAGGCTCCTCAAAATATTATTGAAGCACTTTCACAACTTGGAGAAGGTGATACACCACAGGAAGATGTGGTTACTGGGTGCAAAGTGATACACCACAGGAAGATGTGGTTACTGGGTGCAAAGTGATACACCACAGGAAGATGTGATTACAAGTGATACACCACAGGAAGATGTGATTACTGGATGCAAAGAGTTTCTTTGTATGCTTGGAAGCACACATAATGTTTCTGGTAGTGAACCTGGTTCCCTGAGGTTGCAGAAGTACAGAAGACTTTCTGCAAATGAAGGCATTGAGCGGCCTCCACCAACTGATGGTGATTGGCTTCAACATATATTGTGCTCTCATCTTCAAGCAAATATATGGGCTCAGGATAGAGTACTTGATCCGTGTAACCTAGGTTGGATGAAAGACAATGACAGGCTGGTGCCAATTTTGTCTGCTGTGCAAGCTGCTCCAGCAGCAGTCGTATAACTACTAAAGTGCAACTGTAAAGTTAGCCAGTGTTCTGGTAGATGTACATGTAAACAGAACAATCTGTGCTGTACAGAGATATGTGAGGGTGATGACAACTGCTTAAACACACAACAAACTGTATATATGGATTCTGATGGGGAATAAATTAATGTCTCTCCACAATATTTTAAATGAGGGTAAGCCATAAAAATTATACAAGTTCCATGTGCAATATTAAATTTTTTTTATTTTGCTAAAAATCCTATATGTACAAAAAGATTCCCCAAATAGCTGTTATATTAGATTCCTGTACCCTTAAAATGTGGGCATAGACACCAACATCAAGGTCCTAGGTTGGCTACAAGTAGAGATATTGTATAGAATAGGTTGAAAATGGCGGCCATTTTGAAATTCAAGATGACCGCCAACAGTGATTGAAAAAAATGTATAAAATACTTTTTTTACTATTTGGTGTCCAAATAACCTAAAAAATCAAACTTGAGCAAAAAATCCCACAACATTACAGAATGTACCACACTAATGAAATCGTGTGCCTTCAGGTTTATGTACACATCATATACCGGGCATGTAATCGTGTGCCTTCAGGTTTATGTACACATCATATACCGGGCATGTAATCGTGTGCCTTCAGGTTTATGTACACATCATATACCGGGCATGTAATCGTGTGCCTTCAGGTTTATGTACACATCATATACTGGGCATATAATCCTCTGCCTTCAGGTTTATGTAAGACCATGAAACACATCATATACTGGGCATATAATCCTCTGCCTTCAGGTTTATGTAAGACCATGAAACGCATATACCGGGCATATAATCCTCTGCCTTCAGGTTTATGTTGGGCATATAATCCTCTGCCTTCAGGTTTATGTAAGACTATGAAACACATCATATACTGGGCATATAATCCTCTGCCTTCAGGTTTATGTAAGACCATGAAACACATCATATACCGGGCATATAATCCTCTGCCTTCAGGTTTATGTATATACCGGGCATATAATCCTCTGCCTTCAGGTTTATGTAAGACCATGAAACACATCATATACCGGGCATATAATCCTCTGCCTTCAGGTTTATGTAAGACCATGAAACACATCATATACCGGGCATATAATCCTCTGCCTTCAGGTTTATGTATATACCGGGCATATAATCTTCTGCCTTCAGGTTTATGTATATACCGGGCATATAATCCTCTGCCTTCAGGTTTATGTAAGACCATGAAACACATCATATACTGGGCATATAATCCTCTGCCTTCAGGTTTATGTAAGACCATGAAACACATCATATACCGGGCATATAATCCTCTGCCTTCAGGTTTATGTATATACCGGGCATATAATCCTCTGCCTTCAGGTTTATGTAAGACCATGAAACACATCATATACCGGGCATATAATCCTCTGCCTTCAGGTTTATGTAAGACCATGAAACACATCATATACTGGGCATATGAACCAGAGTAACTACCCCCCCCCCCCCCTTGTCGAAGCATGTGGTAAACAGGGCAATAATCCTGTCCACAAATGGGAAGACATGAACAATAACTATATACCATGGTTTAACAAAGTACATCTAGCTGAGCTCTCCATATCACAAAAGGGCATTAACTCTTGTCCCTATCTGCAATCAATATCAAAAAGACTGCATTTACTCAATGTAGAATCTGCACATTGCTCAACAATCACTCGATATTTCATTTATCTTTGTCCCAGAATTTCTTCTTTTTCTTCTTAGTTTTCTGCGGTTGTTTCTTTTTCTCACCAACCTTGGCATCTGAAATATAGATTTACCTTGGTAGCACTTGTAGGTACAGGTAGCACTTGTATATACAGGTAGCACTTGTAGATACAGGTAGCACTTGTAGGTACAGGTAGCACTTGTAGGTACAGGTAGCACTTGTAGATACTTCCAGCTTCTTACCTCACAGGCTACAACATTCTAGATACACAAGAGGGCCAAGTCTTCCAGTCTCTTACCTCACAGGCTACAACATTCTAGATACACAAGAGGGCCAAGTCTTCCAGTCTCTTACCTCACAGGCTACAACATTCTAGATACACAAGTATTCCAGTCTCTTACCTCACTGGCTACAACATTCTAGATACACAAGAGGGCCATGTCTTCCAGTCTCTTACCTCACTGGCTACAACATTCTAGATACACAAGAGGGCCAAGTCTTCCAGTCTCTTACCTCACAGGCTACAACATTCTAGATACACAAGAGGGCCAAGTCTTCCAGTCTCTTACCTCACAGGCTACAACATTCTAGATACACAAGAGGGCCATGTCTTCCAGTCTCTTACCTCACTGGCTACAACATTCTAGATACACAAGAGGGCCAAGTCTTCCAGTCTCTTACCTCACTGGCTACAACATTCTAGATACACAAGAGGGCCCAGTCTTCCAGTCTCTTACCTCACAGGCTACAACATTCTAGATACACAAGAGGGCCAAGTCTTCCAGTCTCTTACCTCACAGGCTACAACATTCTAGATACACAAGAGGGCCAAGTCTTCCAGTCTCTTACCTCACAGGCTACAACATTCTAGATACACAAGAGGGCCAAGTCTTCCAGTCTCTTACCTCACAGGCTACAACATTCTAGATACACAAGAGTGCCAAGCCAAGAAAAACGAGCACAACTTATATGAATTACTCTCGGCGAGGATCAAAGCGTATACCAGTTTGTGGTCGATCGTGTTGGAGGGTACCGGAGAAAACCAACCTGTCCGATCTGGCGATCACCGTACCATCTCACATACTTCCCTGTGCTTACCATTGCGATAATCGGACAGCCTCGTTAGATTAGCAGTTACCGTAAATTGATATGTTTGTTAGCTTTTGGTGTTTAACCCTTTCAACACCACAGACCTCTAAATTGGCTTACAAAAAAGTGTAGATCCAGATGAGCCGGCTCGTGACGAGCCGTCTCATCAGGATCTGCACTTTTTTCAAGTAATATAACTATTTTTAGGAAAAAAATTACCCATTTTGATAAATGAACTGATCCAAATGTAATTTTGTTATTAATTTATTGGTCTAAAAATATCATGGACCAGTCCATGTCAGTTACTTGGTGTTGAATGGGTTAATGTTGCACCAACAGCTCAGGTCATTGTGACTCTCCAACTGTTAAAGTATTGTGAAATATAACTACGGTGCCAAATGTTAGCGTTTTTCAAGTTTTGTATTGGCGATGTCATAAATTGGCGCATTTCATTTTCCCGCCAAAATTAGACGCACAATCATGTCGGCAATAAATCGTACTACTATGGGATAGAAAACTAATTGAGTGACGTCACACACTTCTGACAAGTTTAAATCAATTTGCATCTATAAATATATCATAAAAATTAATTACGTAGCGAAATAAAATAACAAATTCCAGTTTCTTCATTTCTATTCGGAATAAGATTCATCTGGGATTTAAATATAACCGTCAAATTTACCTCCATTTTGCAAACTACGCATTTGCTTTCGCTTCGTCTATATTGACGGTAATTTAAAATGCAATATAATGGCGAGGTTTAGATTTGGCGGTATCGTTACTGATCACCAATATAGCCAAACTTAATACCCCGTTAATAAATCTACATATTCAGTATTGGTGGAAGAAGACTCTGGGTGCCCCTCCAAGATGTATTTTAGGCACCTGGATAGAACCACCGACCTTCTGCAAGCCAGCTGGAGAGCTTCCTCACAGGAAAGAATTCAAACCCCCAGTGGGATTTGAACCTAAGAGTTGGTATGACCAATAGTTCATTAGTAGCTTTCTCACATGAAGGAATTTCACACCCCAGTGGGATTTGAACAGAGTTGGTATGTACAATATTTCATTAGTTGCGAGGATGAGCGGTTACCTTTAGGTTGGTATGTACAATATTTCATTAGTTGCGAGGATGAGCGGTTACCTTTAGGTTGGTATGTACAATATTTCATTAGTTACGTGGATGAGCGGTTACCTTTAGGTTGGTATGTACAATATTTCATTATTTACGTGGATGAGCGGTTACCTTTAGGTTGGTATGTACAATATTTCATTAGTTACATGGATGAGCAGTTGCCTTTAGGTTGGTATGTACAATATTTCATTAGTTGTGAGGATGAGCGGTTACCTTTAGGTTGGTATGTACAGGGAATGTAGTTCATCTTCCTCTGATGTGGTAGCATCAGCATTGTGTCCAGTGGAGTCCACTGTACAGGCGACGGTGGTTTGCCCTTATTTATACTGGAACTGTGTAAATGTAGGTCAAACGTTGAACTGAAAAAGTTGTAATTAATGCAGACAAATATCAACATAAGAACATTGCCAAATATGTCCTCGAAGCTGCAGGTACGATCCCCCGTCTGACCATAATAATATTAACAGTCTAAGATGGGACTTTAAACCGAGGTCTTGTGTCGGTGCTTTACATCATGCACGTAAAAGAACCAGAGGTATGGGGAACCAGTAGCGGTGATGTATAAGCGTAAAAACACACCTAGATATTCCAAAATGCACAGCCCATACGCTGATATCCGTACTACTGATTTTATACTTACTGCTGATTTTATACTTACGTTTCTGCATCATCAGTAGCTGCCATGATAGAAAACATGTCTTTTCGTGGGTTGTTTTTCAACACGTACTGGCCCACAGGTAAACTACAATGAAAACACTACAATGATAAAACTACAATGATAAAACTATAATGAAAACACTACAATGATACCCCTCTTGTTGCCTTATTTTTAGATTGTTTTAACATTACACATTGCATACAAATGTATACCCAGTACATCCGTGAAACAGTCTGGTGTAACAAACTACTGCCAGTACAAACAGTCTGGTGTATCAAACTACTGCCAGTATACCCAGTACAAACAGTCTGGTGTAACAAACTACTGCCAGTACAAACAGTCTGGTGTAACAAACTACTGCCAGTAGACCCAGTACAAACAGTCTGGTGTAACAAACTACTGCCAGTATACCCAGTACAAACAGTCTGGTGTAACAAACTACTGCCAGTACAAACAGTCTGGTGTAACAAACTACTGCCAGTACAAACAGTCTGGTGTAAAAGTATCCAGTATAAGTCTGGAAACAGTCTGGTGTAACACTCGCTACAAAAGTCTGAAAACTCGCTACAAACAGTCTGTAACAAACTACTGCCAGTATACCCTACAAACAGTCTTGTAGATTGTTTTAACATTACACTGCCAGTATACCCAGTACAAACAGTCTGGTGTAACAAACTACTGCCAGTACAAACAGTCTGGTGTAACAAACTACTGCCAGTATACCCAGTACAAACAGTCTGGTGTAACAAACTACTGCCAGTACAAACAGTCTGGTGTAACAAACTACTGCCAGTATACCCAGTACAAACAGTCTGGTGTAACAAACTACTGCCAGTATACCCAGTACAAACAGTCTGGTGTAACAAACTACTGCCAGTACAAACAGTCTGGTGTAACAAACTACTGCCAGTATACCCAGTACAAACAGTCTGGTGTAACAAACTACTGCCAGTACAAACAGTCTGGTGTAACAAACTACTGCCAGTATACCCAGTACAAACAGTCTGGTGTAACAAACTACTGCCAGTATACCCAGTACAAACAGTCTGGTGTAACAAACTACTGCCAGTACAAACAGTCTGGTGTAACAAACTACTGCCAGTATACCCAGTACAAACAGTCTGGTGTAACAAACTACTGCCAGTATACCCAGTACAAACAGTCTGGTGTAACAAACTACTGCCAGTATACCCAGTACAAACAGTCTGGTGTAACAAACTACTGCCAGTATACCCAGTACAAACAGTCTGGTGTAACAAACTACTGCCAGTATACCCAGTACAAACAGTCTGGTGTAACAAACTACTGCCAGTATACCCAGTACAAACAGTCTGGTGTAACAAACTACTGCCAGTATACCCAGTACAAACAGTCTGGTGTAACAAACTACTGCCAGTATACCCAGTACAAACAGTCTGGTGTAACAAACTACTGCCAGTATACCCAGTACAAACAGTCTGGTGTAACAAACTACTGCCAGTATACCCAGTACAAACAGTCTGGTGTAACAAACTACTGCCAGTATACCCAGTACAAACAGTCTGGTGTAACAAACTACTGCCAGTATACCCAGTACAAACAGTCTGGTGTAACAAACTACTGCCAGTATACCCAGTACAAACAGTCTGGTGTAACAAACTACTGCCAGTATACCCAGTACAAACAGTCTGGTGTAACAAACTACTGCCAGTATACCCAGTACAAACAGTCTGGTGTAACAAACTACTGCCAGTATACCCAGTACAAACAGTCTGGTGTATCAAACTACTGCCAGTATACCCAGTACAAACAGTCTGGTGTAACAAACTACTGCCAGTATACCCAGTACAAACAGTCTGGTGTAACAAACTACTGCCAGTATACCCAGTACAAACAGTCTGGTGTAACAAACTACTGCCAGTACAAACAGTCTGGTGTAACAAACTACTGCCAGTATACCCAGTACAAACAGTCTGGTGTAACAAACTACTGCCAGTACAAACAGTCTGGTGTAACAAACTACTGCCAGTATACCCAGTACAAACAGTCTGGTGTAACAAACTACTGCCAGTATACCCAGTACAAACAGTCTGGTGTATCAAACTACTGCCAGTATACCCAGTACAAACAGTCTGGTGTAACAAACTACTGCCAGTATACCCAGTACAAACAGTCTGGTGTAACAAACTACTGCCAGTATACCCAGTACAAACAGTCTGGTGTAACAAACTACTGCCAGTATACCCAGTACAAACAGTCTGGTGTAACAAACTACTGCCAGTACAAACAGTCTGGTGTAACAAACTACTGCCAGTACAAACAGTCTGGTGTATCAAACTACTGCCAGTACAAACAGTCTGGTGTATCAAACTACTGCCAGTATACCCAGTACAAACAGTCTGGTGTAACAAACTACTGCCAGTATACCCAGTACAAACAGTCTGGTGTAACAAACTACTGCCAGTATACCCAGTACAAACAGTCTGGTGTATCAAACTACTGCCAGTACAAACAGTCTGGTGTATCAAACTACTGCCAGTATTGGTGTACAAACTACTGCCAGTACAAACAGTCTGGTGTATCAAACTACTGCCAGTATACCCAGTACAAACAGTCTGGTGTATCAAACTACTGCCAGTATACCCAGTACAAACAGTCTGGTGTAACAAACTACTGCCAGTACACTTGTAAAAAAATGTACCGTAAATAAGTGCCTACTTGCAAGGAGCAGATATCGGATTAAAAATGTACTGTAAATAAGTGCCTACTTGCAAGAAGTAGATATCAGTTTTAAAATGTACTGTAAATAAGTGCCTATTTGCAAGGAGCAGAGATCAGTTTAAAAATGTATCGTAAATAAGTGCCTACTTGCAAGGAGCAGATATCGGATTAAAAATATACTGTAAATAAGTGCCTATTTGCAAGGAGCACGGTACGGAACCTGGTTCACTCTGTATCAGCCCACCCTCTTCCTGGTCTGTATAAACAGTGTTGATGGGCAAATAAACCCAAACATAAACAAATTAAATTATTTATTGCTTAGTAAAGAAATATACATTAAGGGAGATAATGTACAAAAGAAATCACAAACAAAAATGTTAAACAAAATTTTAATAGTTTATTTACAGCAAGAAATGACATATATTCGTGTGGGAGGAACCCGGCGTACCCATAGAAAACCCACATGTCAGATCTGGGGACCACCGTACCATCTCGCATATTTCCCGGTCCAAGGAACGTACCCGGTCAGTTGCAGTGGTGAGGAGCGTGTGCTAATTGGACTGTCTAGATAGTTATCAGGGTTTCTAATCAAGCGCTCCTTGCATGCAGAACATTCTAAGTAATCACATACTAGAGGCTTCAAGTCTTTGCATGCTGGGTAAAATCATTTCTATAAATAGTTCAAATAACTATAGCAGACAGCAATTCATGAATGTATTTTTCTTATCGGCTTTCGCTTCTCACCAATGCAACCCGGCTTCGATCCTCTGACCGGGAAGTATGCACGATGATCGCCAGATCGGACAGTTGGGTTTTCTCTGGGTACTCCGATATCCTCCCACATGAATGACCACATTTACGCTCTCATCTGTGCCAACGAGAGTGATCAATATAGTAGTTGTTAAAGTTTGTTTTGCAATCGTTAAGTAAAGTAAATAAAGTTTAAGCTTTATTTGTAACTGAAAACTCTGGAGTTATGTTATGTTATGTTTCGGGTTTTACGCCTGCATCAGCACCATTTTGGGCTATATCGCCGGCGGGTAGTTGACGTAACAACACCTTTCCTGGGCAGACTCCAGCGGTTAACCAGTACTTGGGTGCATCAACCTCCATAAGAAATTGCCAACTTTTTCATATAAATAAGACACAGCCTGAGCGGGGCTCGAACCAGTGACCATCAGTGATGATAGGTTACAGTGGTATACATGTCAGCGACCTTAACCACTCGACCACGGAGGCGGACTCTGAAGTTATGTTATGGTATTGCATTAGAATTGTGTCATTACGACATTTTTTGTACATATTTTCACCACTAGTGTGCAAAGAGTTAAGTGCGTAAGCAATCGTTAATTCTATTTATCACACAATCCAACTCTTGTGAGAATATTTACCTTTTCAACTTGTTTAATATATGATGGAGGTCTGTGAATGCCTGGGCTGGGCTGAAAGTAAAACATTACGTGTTAAAGTTACCATCAAACCTGTCTTAAGCAGCCAGTCAAGGGAATCTCAGGAAGTGATTAGCATAGGTGGATGCTTAATAGAGGTCAAATGTATAATAAAACAACATATTGGGATTCTGGAAATTGGCTGCTCAATACAGGTTGGCTGCAGAATAGAGGTGACCACTAGCATAGGTTTGACTGTATACCAAATTTATATCTTTTGCAACACACTGATGTTCATATACCCTTGGACTGGTTTTGTCAAACCTGTATGAACAATGCCCCTGGACTGGTTTTGTCAAACCTGTATGAACAATGCCACTGGACTGGTTTTGTCAAACCTGTATGAACAATGCCCTTGGACTGGTTTTGTCAAACCTGTATGAACAATGCCACTGGACTGGTTTTGTCAAACCTGTATGAACAATGCCACTGGACTGGTTTTGTCAAACCTGTATGAACAATGCCCTTGGACTGGTTTTGTCAAACCTGTATGAACAATGCCACTGGACTGGTTTTGTCAAACCTGTATGAACAATGCCACTGGACTGGTTTTGTCAAACCTGTATGAACAATGCCCTTGGACTGGTTTTGTCAAACCTGTATGAACAATGCCACTGGACTGGTTTTGTCAAACCTGTATGAACAATGCCACTGGACTGGTTTTGTCAAACCTGTATGAACAATGCCCTTGGACTGGTTTTGTCAAACCTGTATGAACAATGCCACTGGACTGGTTTTGTCAAACCTGTATGAGCAATGCCCCTGGACTGGTTTTGTCAACCCTGTATGAACAATGCCCCTGGACTGGTTTTGTCAAACCTGTATGAACAATGCCACTGGACTGGTTTTGTCAAACCTGTATGAACAATGCCACTGGACTGGTTTTGTCAAACCTGTATGAACAATGCCACTGGACTGGTTTTGTCAAACCTGTATGAACAATGCCACTGGACTGGTTTTGTCAAACCTGTATGAACAATGCCCCTGGACTGGTTTTGTCAACCCTGTATGAACAATGCCACTGGACTGGTTTTGTCAAACCTGTACGAACAATGCCCCTGGACTGGTTTTGTCAAACCTGTATGAACAATGCCCCTGGACTGGTTTTGTCAACCCTGTATGAGCAATGCCCCTGGACTGGTTTTGTCAACCCTGTATGAACAATGCCCCTGGACTGGTTTTGTCAACCCTGTATGAACAATACCCCATGACTGGTTTTGTCAACCCTATATGAACAATGCCCCTGGACTGGTTTTGTCAACCCTATATGAACAATGCCCCTGGACTGGTTTTGTCAACATTGTATGAGCAATGCCCCTGGACTGGTTTTGTCAACCTCGTATGAGCAATGCCCCTGGACTGGTTTTGTCAACATTGTATGAGCAATGCCCTTGGACTGGTTTTGTCAACCTCGTATGAGCAATGCCCTTGGACTGGTTTTGTCAACCTTGTATGATCAATGCCCCTGGACTGGTTTTGTCAACCTTGTATGATCAATGCCCTTGGACTGGTTTTGTCAACCTTGTATGATCAATGCCCCTGGACTGGTTTTGTCAACCCTGTATGAACAATGCCCCTGGACTGGTTTTGTTAACCTTGTATGAACAATGCCCCTGGACTGGTTTTGACAGCAGAACCTACTTGAAAAGTGAGTCTGGCTGCACGAGATCCTTGTACTCCACATAGTCTAACATCATTATCTCCGAGTTAAATGGGTTGATCCGAGCTGAAATAGAAAACATAAATAAATATATCCTCTAGTGTCCTCAAATCGTGATACCATTCGTTTTCGTTACCCCGTAAGTATTTACAATATTGCACGCGATCGGTGTTTTCTGACGTCACCAATCAGGAATAGATAGTGTCAACGGTCATTTTCCATATTTAGCAACAAAAATGCTCCCTATAATCCTTGGAGGCGTAAGTAATCGGTTATTTTCCTTGGATTGGTATAAAACATGCTATATTTCGTAATGCAATATCTGTGATGACTGGTACCGGAGTTTTTGTGACCTTTCAAAAGTCAGGTTTACAAGATTAGGTGATGAATTCAGGTGTCCACATTGTGAAAATGCTTGTTAAACTGTAAAAGTGTTCACTGTGAAAAGAAATATTCATCAAAATAATAGAAATTATCATCATGCTGTAGACAATGTGTTCGTTATATATTTACACCCATTCGATGTTACGCAAAATTGAAAGGTCACGAAAACTCCGGTACCAGTCACCACAGATGTCGGTTTTGGGTCATGGTAAAAATGACAGCGCCCGTTGTTATTTACGTAGTTACCGGTATATTCATTTCTAATTATTTGGAATAAAAGAGGAATGTTACTTTATTTACATCATACATTTAGAAACTATGTAGTTTTAAGATTCGTTTTGTTGAATGCCGATCATTTCTTATCATAACGGAAACTGGAAACTCGAGGGTAATGTTTGTCATACCTTTCAACAATAAGGGTTGCTAGGTATTGTGTTATAGAGATAGAAATTGGTACCCGGTCTAGTTTGTTTGAGGCGTTTAGGTATTGCGTAAATAGAGATACAGTCAAACTTGTATTAAGAGACCACCAAAGGGAAGGGCAAAAAGCAGGAACGGTCTCTTAATACAGGTTAATTTGTTCCTTAACAACCACAAACAGGAACTGAAACAGTGGTATCTTAATACAAGTGATCTCTTAATAGACGTGGTCTTTCAAGCAAGTTTGATTGTAGGTCCGGTCTACAGTTTATTCGAGGGGTTTTAGGGTCTTGCGTATATAGCAGGGTTCTCGCTGTCGGTCGCCAATGGCGCAATTGCGACAAATAACAAATATTGGTGCTAAATTTTGTGAATTGGCGAAAATATTTGGCGCAACTTTTAAAAAACATATATTTGTGGCTGAAGACCCCTGACCAAACTAAATTATCAAATATTAATGGCCGTAAGATACAAAATGCCAGATGAAATTGAATACAGCTGGTTCAAAAATGGAAATGTACTTTACAAAAACAAAACAGGTACGGTACATCGTGTACAATGCCGGGAATTTAACCACTGGCTGGATATGGCATGGCCAGAACCCGCATCTAGAACATACCAATAAATATCACAAGTGACGAAGCATAAGTGAAAGTACCTTTAAATCCATTTCATTCATTTAAATGACCAAGTTAGCTGGGACAATTGACTCAATGCAGGCTATTTATAGAATATGTGTTCATCAATGATAATAACATACATATATTGCACCACCATAATTGACCTTTCTGCCGATTTTGATTGACAGCTGGCGTTAGCCAATCGCATCGCACCATTCGCGGACACCCCCCGGCAACGGTTTATCACCGCCATCTTGTTAGACAAACAATGCATATTAGACAAACTAGTAACGAGTAGACAAATTTGAAAAGGCGTGAATTTGATCGAAAATACGGGTTTTAATTGTTTTAATGATGTTGAAAATGTGTAGCTTTGGTGTGTGGGTTAGTTATAGTACAAAATTAGTCGATATCCTGGTGATCGACGTTAAATTCAATCCATTTAAAAATCCTTGGACAAATCTAAAAGTGTGTATATGAACCACAAAATACCAGACAGCTGCTTTAAAAACAATGCATCAATAAAAACACCGACTGACCCCATATAGTCATTCTTTTATCGCAAACACAGCAATCAAATTTAAGCGTGTCACACTGTTTATTGGAAGTAATCAACAACTTACTGGTACATCACAGAGACCGCCACATAATATCCCGTTAGAGGCCTACTGTCAAGATCAAAGTGTTGCACATCGGAATTTAGCACTGATTGTGCTAATAATTGGTCAATTATAAAATGTGTGCACATAATTATAGCATTGATTACTACACCGAGTCATTGTTTTATCGTTCTGTCAGACAAACGAGTTTTTTAGTAAAATTTTAATCAAATTTGATAACCAGTGATCGTGATCTGAAATTATTTTTTGAAAAATAATTACAAATTAATTAATGCTGTCTGTCATTGACAATGGTGAAAAGATGTAGTTACGGGCTGTTTTATTAATTTATGCTGTGTGACGGTGATAGTAGATATCCAGATCGATTAATAGGTGACGTTTAATTCGTGCCATTTCCAAACCCAAGACAAATCTTGAAAAATGTCTACGGTGGATTAAGTTGAATACATCCAAAATGAATGCAAACAGATATATTTGCACACAAGTAAGTTGAAATTAATTTATTTATGCATAATAAAATATTTCGAAAAAATATATTATGCATATATAGATCTACTGTTCACAAGAGATATGTGAGTATAATGGTGATTAAAATTATACATGTGGTTCATACATATTGTCGTGGATGGTGGACTAGGGATCAGATAGAAGTAATAGTACCCATGCATGTGCAGAGCTGTGGGATTCCCATATTAGCTCAGTGAACGTACTGATGTTCAGTTTTTGGGCCTAATGTTCGAGTCTTCTAGGAGGCATAGGGTCGAGTCTCTCAAGACGGTGGCATATTTCATGTCTTTTAATGTCAAAGTTGACACGATGTGGTTGTTCGGGTGTCAGTGGTTTCGTATAACTACTTCTTCGTATACAAGGCAATATAGAGTGAAACATTGTGGTGAATTCGTCTAATAGTATATTATCACGCCTACGCCAATTATGAGATGGGCTGTTGACAAATTAATCAAATACTGGAGAATATATTATTTTTCACACCTTGATTGGTCGGCTCAAACATTTGTGATGCTGGCTTGTATGCCCGTGTTTTATCAGCTTTAGAGCTGAGCCGTGCCATATGTCCAAGCCCTTACATCATGTATAAATGTCATGCTCTTCACATCAATTTCATTACAACCATGGCGTCTATATTTCCATGCGTTTTTTGCTGATTATACAATACAAATACAATAAAAAAATAGATACACACTGTAAATTTCATTGTCATTGTATTAATCTATGTACCTTTTTTATGTAATTTTATGTCATTGTAAATAATTTAATGCTTTGATGTACAATAAATGTATTATTTTAATGACGGTCTATGATTTATTTATTCTCCCCCATTCACTTTAGTTAATCTTGATTAGTGGCCTGAAACCTAGATAGATAATCACTCCTGGTATGGCAAACACACGGCTACATAGTCCCATTCATAATTGTGTCTAATTACCTAAATAGCTAATAATATTAATATCTGGGTAAAATAAAACTGAGAAATTCCACGGAATTTTATCTAGATTAACTCGATGCAGGTCTGCGTTAGACGCCATTTTGTTAGATAGCTTGTCTCGCGTAGTTACAGCGAGCACCTGTAACTATGGGGGGCGTGCCTAAGTAGCGTTTGCAGAAAGGTCTTCTAATTGAGTACTATAAAAATATTTAGTAATAGAAAAATATAGATAGCCATACATCTTTAGCATGTACGAAAGTCATATGCATGTGTATATGCTTGATAGCTCTACTTGCATAGTACTTAAACAAATGATCAATACAATTCATGTGTATGGGGGAGGGTAGCATGTATGCGTGATATCGGGGATGCTGTCTCTTTTCTGGCAGGGGGGTTGGGGGATGATATTTAATTGATGAACTATTTCAGCAATATATATATTTCGTTTTTCGATTTCGTCTGTTGGGTGGAGGGTCGGTGTTTTTGATGTCACGCATGCATGAGACTTTTTATACACAGGAACTCTAACTACAGTTTACATGAAGGAAAGCATATAAGTTGTTAAAAAATTTATGTTTGCACAATGACCAAAATCTGCGATGACATACACAATGCTGTAATTGAAGCTATATCCAACCTGTAATCTATTGCATGTCTTGGATAATGACATAAACCATAGTTAACATTTATTAGATATAGTTAACATTGATCTGGAATTGTGCATAACTATGGATTTTGAACTTCTACCTGTTCCTACACACCTTACAGTTGAACTATATATATATATGAAGTATAGGAAAGTATATGTGCACGACTGTGTGAATATGAAATACACATACATATCTATGAATAAGATATATACGTATATGATAAATGCATATGTATATGATGTCAATATAATTTGATATGCTGAAACCCATTGTCGACCTTGGCCTTTCGCATTTGTATAGCTCAAGGTTGACTACCATGTTTTGGATAGCATACAATCTTTTGGATAGCATACAATCAATTATTCGAGATACATCCCCATCACCGACCTTGTAGAGTTTCGTTTTTCGTACAAGATAGACAAGACTGGGATACCTCCTCAAAATGTCTTCTTGCATGCATCTTCAAATGCCAATATACAAATTCCACGGGAAAGGAGATTCATTATGATGTATTCTGGTAAATCTCCCGTGTTTGCTCAATGTATGAAATGTAGTTCTAGCATTTATTTTTTCCAGAGCATGCCAAATACGGTAGTTTACCACCATAGCACAAGGATGTTTAGGTAGTTATTAATGGCTGCCTTGCTGCAAATAAGAACTTATTTATTTAAAATTGCTATATATCTATATATATGTAAAGTTGGATGTACACTGTTTTTTGATGGTTTTTCTTGTTCCTGTTTCAATAACATTATTGTTGCAATAGACAATGAGCTCTTACAACTAATACTTAATTAAAGCCTCTTTATGCTTTGTCATTTAAATGGATAAAAAAAAAACAACAAACTATTAATCAATTACAGATTTGTCCTAGTGTTAATCTTAACAAACCACTAAATACAAAATTATATGTGATTTTGTAAATAAATATATATAAAGGGAGGTAATTTAAAAACATCAATCTCAAAAACACCAGTTTATTCATGCACGGACCTTTGAAACCTTCCTTATAATCTGAAGAATATATTATTGAAAAATAATATCATCAAACAGTACTTATAAGCTCTAATCATCCAATGCATAAAACTAAGTTAAACTTGAAACACTGTCTTTATGTAACAGTGTCATTACTTATTTTTTAAAATAGTCAATACATGCATTCAAACATACGTATGTATGGGCTTAACGTTTAATATGTTTAAATTCATGCCACGACGAGTGTACACAGCTATTCGTCCTCTAGTTTTTGTTTTTCTATTTGTTGTCTTTTTTCTGGTCAATAAGTATTCATACACAAATCCAGTCTTCTCTTTGATATGTGGAGCAAAGACAACAGCAATCTCTTCCCAGACCTGCCTTATTCTCTAAATTGCATATTATATAAACAAATATGTCCTCACCAAGATAGGCATAAGTAAATACTATACAACCCATGACCTCTTATCAAATATCATGACAATACATAAAGTTACACAGCACGATCGTTTCTACTTATCTTTCTATGTTTGTATCCTTATTTTGTTTCAATGGAATCTATAATATGCTCGATTAACGTACGGGGCATTGGGAACGATAAAAAACGCATTGAAGTCTTTGAATGGTTGAAGCTAAAGAGATACAACATTTGTTTTTTGCAAGAAACACATTCGACAATGCAGTACACTGATAAATGGAAATCTGACTGGAATGGTGAATCCTTTTTCAGTGGAATCAATTCAAATAGTGCCGGAGTGGCTATTCTTTTAAACATGAACACATCTTACAAAACTTCAAATTTTACTGAAGTTGTCAAAGGGCGCCTTATCACCCTAGATATAATAGTAAATGAACAAGAACTAACTCTCGTTAATATATATGGACCTAATACTGATGATAGCAATTTCTTCTCCATACTTGAAACATATATGCGTGAGAATGACGACAAAAACTTGATTATAGGTGGAGACTT
>CM026394.1:60160050-60188767 GCA_014843695.1 Archivesica marissinica | reverse complement strand
GCACAGCTACAGAGTTCTAACATTATAGAGATATATCACCTTATTACAGTTTAACATTTGATATACTCTTGAAGCACAGCTACAGAGTTCTAACATTATAGAGATATATCACCTTATTACAGTTTAACATTTGATATACTCTTGAAGCACAGCTACAGAGTTCTAACATTATAGATATATCACTTATTACAGTTTACATTTGATATACTCTTGAAGCACAGCTACAGAGTTCTAACATTATAGAGATATATCACCTTATTACAGTTTAACATTTGATATACTCTTGAAGCACAGCTACAGAGTTCTAACATTATAGAGATATATCACCTTATTACAGTTTAACATTTGATATACTCTTGAAGCACAGCTACAGAGTTCTAACATTATAGAGATATATCACCTTATTACAGTTTAACATTTGATATACTCGTGAAGCACAGCTACAGAGTTCTAACATTATAGAGATATATCACCTTATTACAGTTTAACATTTGATATACTCTTGAAGCACAGCTACAGAGTTCTAACATTATAGAGATATATCACCTTATTACAGTTTAACATTTGATATACTCTTGAAGCACAGCTACAGAGTTCTAACATTATAGAGATATATCACCTTATTACAGTTTAACATTTGATATACTCTTGAAGCACAGCTACAGAGTTCTAACATTATAGAGATATATCACCTTATTGCAGTTTAACATTTGATATACTCTTGAAGCACAGCTACAGAGTTCTAACATTATAGAGATATATCACCTTATTACAGTTTAACATTTGATATACTCTTGAAGCACAGCTACAGAGTTCTAACATTATAGAGATATATATCACCTTATTACAGTTTAACATTTGATATACTCTTGAAGCACAGCTACAGAGTTCTAACATTATAGAGATATATCACCTTATTACAGTTTAACATTTGATATACTCTTGAAGCACAGCTACAGAGTTCTAACATTATAGAGATATATCACCTTATTACAGTTTAACATTTGATATACTCTTGAAGCACAGCTACAGAGTTCTAACATTATAGAGATATATCACCTTATTACAGTTTAACATTTGATATACTCTTGAAGCACAGCTACAGAGTTCTAACATTATAGAGATATATCACCTTATTACAGTTTAACATTTGATATACTCTTGAAGCACAGCTACAGAGTTCTAACATTATAGAGATATATCACCTTATTACAGTTTAACATTTGATATACTCTTGAAGCACAGCTACAGAGTTCTAACATTATAGAGATATATCACCTTATTACAGTTTAACATTTGATATACTCGTGAAGCACAGCTACAGAGTTCTAACATTATAGAGATATATCACCTTATTACAGTTTAACATTTGATATACTCTTGAAGCACAGCTACAGAGTTCTAACATTATAGAGATATATCACCTTATTACAGTTTAACATTTGATATACTCTTGAAGCACAGCTACAGAGTTCTAACATTATAGAGATATATCACCTTATTGCAGTTTAACATTTGATATACTCTTGAAGCACAGCTACAGAGTTCTAACATTATAGAGATATATCACCTTATTACAGTTTAACATTTGATATACTCTTGAAGCACAGCTACAGAGTTCTAACATTATAGAGATATATCACCTTATTACAGTTTAACATTTGATATACTCTTGAAGCACAGCTACAGAGTTCTAACATTATAGAGATATATCACCTTATTGCAGTTTAACATTTGATATACTCGTGAAGCACAGCTACAGAGTTCTAACATTATAGAGATATATCACCTTATTACAGTTTAACATTTGATATACTCGTGAAGCACAGCTACAGAGTTCTAACATTATAGAGATATATCACCTTATTACAGTTTAACATTTGATATACTCGTGAAGCACAGCTACAGAGTTCTAACATTATAGAGATATATCACCTTATTACAGTTTAACATTTGATATACTCTTGAAGCACAGCTACAGAGTTCTAACATTATAGAGATATATCACCTTATTGCAGTTTAACATTTGATATACTCTTGAAGCACAGCTACAGAGTTCTAACATTATAGAGATATATCACCTTATTGCAGTTTAACATTTGATATACTCTTGAAGCACAGCTACAGAGTTCTAACATTATAGAGAGTATATCACCTTATTACAGTTTAACATTTGATATACTCTTGAAGCACAGCTACAGAGTTCTAACATTATAGAGATATATCACCTTATTACAGTTTAACATTTGATATACTCTTGAAGCACAGCTACAGAGTTCTAACATTATAGAGATATATCACCTTATTACAGTTTAACATTTGATATACTCTTGAAGCACAGCTACAGAGTTCTAACATTATAGAGATATATCACCTTATTGCAGTTTAACATTTGATATACTCTTGAAGCACAGCTACAGAGTTCTAACATTATAGAGATATATCACCTTATTACAGTTTAACATTTGATATACTCTTGAAGCAGCTACAGAGTTCTACATTATAGAGATATATCACCTTATTACAGTTTAACATTTGATATACTCTTGAAGCACAGCTACAGAGTTCTAACATTATAGAGATATATCACCTTATTACAGTTTAACATTTGATATACTCTTGAAGCACAGCTACAGAGTTCTAACATTATAGAGATATATCACCTTATTACAGTTTAACATTTGATATACTCTTGAAGCACAGCTACAGAGTTCTAACATTATAGAGATATATCACCTTATTACAGTTTAACATTTGATATACTCTTGAAGCACAGCTACAGAGTTCTAACATTATAGAGATATATCACCTTATTACAGTTTAACATTTGATATACTCTTGAAGCACAGCTACAGAGTTCTAACATTATAGAGATATATCACCTTATTACAGTTTAACATTTGATATACTCTTGAAGCACAGCTACATAGTTCTAACATTATAGAGATATATCACCTTATTGCAGTTTAACATTTGATATACTCTTGAAGCACAGCTACATAGTTCTAACATTATAGAGATATATCACCTTATTACAGTTTAACATTTGATATACTCTTGAAGCACAGCTACAGAGTTCTAACATTATAGAGATGTTTATGTAAACATAGGAGAATGAGGAACAGAGTAGAATATAGAAGATAGAACACAAGTAAAAACAAGTTCTTACAACTTATATTAATCACTCTCGAGACCTCATTCCTGGTGGAGTCCATCGCCACGAGGGAGAGAGAGAAGAAACAACATGGAATTTAAATACCTTACCTAAGGGCACAATCGTAACTGCTCCAGCAGGGCTCAAGCTCCGGGCCTGAAGCGAAAATGCTACCACTGCGCTATCATGACTTCCAAGTTTTCTAGGGGCTAACCCCAAAATGCCCCCTCATGCATCTTATCTCAAAATGCACCCTGCCCCTTTTCTAACCCACCCTGCCACTTTTCTGACCCACCCTGCCCCTTTTCTGACCCACCCTGCCCTTGTTTCCACTCTAGAATAAACCCTAATGTATTAGCCTAACTAAAGCCAGATGGATCTGTAGTCCAGTGATAACACGTTGGACTGGTAATCCAGGGTACTCAGGTTCGATCCCCGTCTGAACCTAATAAAATTAACAGTCTTTCAGATGGGACTTTAAACCGAGGTCTTTTGTTGGTGCTTTACACCATGCACGTAAAAGAACCAGAGGAGACTCTGGAATGGGTCTCTGTCTGTATCATTGCTCTATCCTCCAAAAATCTAAAATGATTAATCTCTTAAGGATGCGTTGCTCATATGGGCAACCGTTAGCGACGATAAATAAACGTAAAACACACACACACATATACTACTGTATTAGCCTAAGTTCTATGTGAGAACTACGCATATCATGTTTTTATTTCAGGTAGCTAAATGTATAATTGATTCGGGAATACACATGTCTGGGCAGCAGGGCTGGCATCACCCGTTAATGTATGCCTGGCATGAGAAGCATTATCTGGGAGCTGCACATGGTCTAGCAGGGATCTTCAATGTTCTCATGCATGTATAAATATTTTCTCAGTTTCTCCTTATGTAATATGTGAATAAATGACAAGAAAATATGACAACCCACAGATGCTTGGGGGTCGGGACAAATGGTTTCCGGTTCAATACCAAAAAATTAAAAATCATTTTCAGGGTTCATTCTAGGTCAGATTTTTGGGAGAAGTGAGAAAACGCGCGATTGCATCCTTGAATGGTGTTCTTTAATATACTTCTGTAAAATAGTGTTAAAATACACAGTATGACCATTAAATACAACATTTTAATAGAAGGAGTGCTTTATAATGGGCCAGTGTATCTTACTGTATGTATGTTCCATTAATGTCAAACCCCCTGCGGGGACCTAGACATGTTTTCCTGGGCAGGCTTAGCCGACCTAAGCGATTAACCAGTACTAAGCAATGTGTGTGAGGTGACTTGCTCAATGACACTACATATGTGGCCTGACCGAGTATCAAACCCGGGACCGTTCGATTTCCAAATCTGACGCTCTACCACTGGACCACGGACGCCATACTGGCCAAAAGTTTGTATGAAAATGGTAAAAAAAGAAAATTTATTTTAGGGAAAAGTAGGGTCCCTAGGGGGCGAAGTCAGGGTCTCTAAGGCGACTATTTTGTCGCCCTCTAGAATGAAACCTGATTCTTTTTTTAAGAACACTATGATACACTATAGGCTTTACACTATACAGTCAAACCTGTGTTAGTGGTCACCTCCATTAAGCAGCCAACCTGTATTAAGCAGCCAGTTATCAGATTCCCAATCGGTTATTTTATTATATATTTGACCTCTATTAAGCAGCCACCTGTGCTAAGCAGCCACTTTCTCTGACTCCCTTGGCTGGCTGCTTAAGACAGGTTTAACTGTACATACAATTTATTTAGACCATTCCAAGTTTATAAATGACACCCCGTCACTATCAAGGCTATATACATAAAGAAAATGTATGTATAGTGTCAAGCCTATAGTGTATCATAATGTTCTTCAAAACAAACAAAAAAACACTGTTTTTTTTGGTTTTTGAACCCTAAACCATTTGTCCAGACACTAAGCGTCCGTGAAGACAATAGGAAAATAAGACTCGAAGCCCGTATTACAAAAGTCTTCCAATGTTTATACAGACCTTCAAGTCTGTCTGTAAAGAACACCTACGTGAATGACAAAGAATGATCTTTGTTAACATGTGGTCTCTAATATTGTTGTACCTCTTCTCTCTCCCTCGTGGCTATGGATTCCATCAGGAATGAGGCCTCGAAGGTAATTAATATAAATTGTAAGAACTTGTCTCGCAATTGAGCTATGATAAATTTGTTAAACTAAATTGTCTCAAGTGAGGAAGCTATCCAGCTAGCTTACGGAAGGTCAGTGGATATACACGGGTGCCTGTCCATGTCTGAAATACTGCTCGGAGGGCACACGGGGTCTTCCCCCCCCCCCACCAATAATAGCTGGAGGCACATTATGTAACCCAAGTTTGTGTGACTCCCCCCCCCCCCCCCAATAATAGCTGGAGGCACATTATGTAACCCAAGTTTGTGTGACTCCCCCCCCCCACCAATAATAGCTGGAGACACATTATGTAACCCAAGTTTGTGTGACTCCCCCCCCCCCCCCCCCCCCCACCATAATAGCTGGAGACACATTATGTAACCCAAGTTTGTGCGACTCCCCCCCCCCCCCCCCCCCCAATAATAGCTGGAGACACATTATGTAACCCAAGTTTGTGTGACTCCCCCCCCCCACCAATAATAGCTGGAGGCACATTATGTAACCCAAGTTTGTGTGACTTCCCCCCCACCAATAATAGCTGGAGGCACATTATGTAACCCAAGTTTGTGCGACTTTAAACCTCAAAAACAAGCAAAACACATCAAGTACAGTCAAACTTCGGCGCCTCGATCTCGATTAACTAGAACACCCCCCAGTTTACATGAACACGTCGTCTGGTCCCAGCATTAATCTCTATATAATGCATATTGTTCTACCTTCGATGATTTGAATACGCATGACTGGAACTCTCGAACCAGATCACTGTTCCCCACAAAATCAATTACTAAGTCAATTAACACCTTTGGGTGGAACACAATCGGCCGAGTGCTTCACAATATATAAATTTCCTCACCTTTCTCTGATTTGATCGAGATCTCTTTTCATCGGTACATGCGCGTAATTTACACATCGTGAAATTGGCAATTGCTATTTTATCAACCAGTATGCAACAGTAAGCTCCTAATACATGTAATTTCTAACTATCATGGGTCACTCCAGACTGACTTGAAACAACCAATGACTCGAACCATTATTCACGAACCCGTCGAGTTTGAGGCAACGAAGTTCGACTGTATTATAGAACTCTGATTTCTGGATAGCAAGAATCTATTACAGGTGCCTACACAGTCTAAGGTGCAAGAGGAGTCAGTAAAGAAATATCTTGAGGAATTGATCCGGCCCAGCATAGAATATATGCTCACTCTGAGATTTCCTTCAGGAAATTGCCCTTCATCGATAGCAAGTTCTGCTGGGGATAAACTTGTACACTGGTGTCACGGTGCCCCTGGCTGGATACATATGTTTATCATGGCTTATAAGGTAGGTAACTCTACTGGTGATAAACGTGTACACTGGTGTCACGGTGCCCCAGGCTGGATACATAAGGTAGGTAACTCTACTGGGGATAAACTTCTACACTTGTGTCATGGTGCCCCAGACTGGATACATAAGGTAGGTAACTCTACTGGGGATAAACTTGTACACTGGTGTCACGGTGCCCCAGACTGGATACATAAGGTAGGTAACTCTACCGGGGATAAACTTGTACACTGGTGTCACGGTGCCCCAGACTGGATACATAAGGTAGGTAACTCTACTGGGGATAAACTTGTACACTGGTGTCATGGTGCCCCAGACTGGATACATAAGGTAGGTAACTCTACCGGGGATAAACTTGTACACTGGTGTCACGGTGCCCCAGACTGGATACATAAGGTAGGTAACTCTACTGGGGATAAACTTGTACACTGGTGTCACGGTGCCCCTGGCTGGATACATAAGGTAGGTAACTCTACTGGGGATAAACTTGTACACTGGTGTCACGGTGCCCCAGGCTGGATACATAAGGTAGGTAACTCTACTGGTGATAAACTTGTCACGGTGCCCCTGGCTGGATACATAAGGTAGGTAACTCTACTGGTGATAAACTTGTACACTGGTGTCACGGTGCCCCTGGCTGGATACATATGTTTATCATAGCTTATAAGGTAGGTAACTCTACTGGTGATAAACTTGTACACTGGTGTCACGGTACCCCAGGCTGGATACATAAGGTAGGTAACTCTACTGGGGATAAACTTGTACACTGGTGTCACGGTGCCCCTGGCTGGATACATATGTTTATCATGGCTTATAAGGTAGGTAACTCTACTGGTGATAAACGTGTACACTGGTGTCACGGCACCCCAGGCTGGATACATAAGGTAGGTAACTCTACTGGGGATAAACTTGTACACTGGTGTCACGGTGCCCCTGGCTGGATACATAAGGTAGGTAACTCTACTGGGGATAAACTTGTACACTGGTGTCACGGTACCCCAGGCTGGATACATAAGGTAGGTAACTCTACTGTGGATAAACTTGTACACTGGTGTCACGGTGCCCCTGGCTGGATACATAAGGTAGGTAACTCTACTGGGGATAAACTTGTACACTGGTGTCACGGTGCCCCTGGCTGGATACATAAGGTAGGTAACTCTACTGGGGATAAACTTGTACACTGGTGTCACGGTGCCCCTGGCTGGATACATAAGGAGGTAACTCTACTGGGGATAAACTTGTACACTGGTGTCACGGTGCCCCTGGCTGGATACATAAGTAGGTAACTCTACTGGGATAAACGTGTACACTGGTGTCACGGGCCCCTGGCTGGATGCATAAGGTAGGTAACTCTACTGGGGATAAACTGTACACTGGTGTCACGGTGCCCCTGGCTGGATGCATAAGGTAGGTAACTCTACTGAGGATAAACTTGTACACTGGTGTAACGGTGCCCCTGGCTGGATGCATAAGGTAGGTAACTCTACTGGGGATAAACTTGTACACTGGTGTCACGGTGCCCCTGGCTGGATGCATAAGGTAGGTAACTCTACTGAGGATAAACTTGTACACTGGTGTCACGGTGCCCCTGGCTGGATGCATACATTTATCATGGCTTATAAGGTAGGTAACTCTACTGGTGATAAACGTGTACACTGCATTGTGTAAGTGTCCTAGACTGGCTACATGTTTGTGTATATGTTGTCATTGATGAGCCAATTTGTGTATGTTTCAGTGTGTATAATCCAAATTTCTTAGTAAATAATTTATATATCAACTCTGTTATTTTCTATAGGTGCATGTACCTTCAAGCGTATTTATTTACCCAGAATTACTTATCTACATTTAAACAATCTCTCCAGTTGTTTGAAGACGACCGGTACCTACAAGCAGCGAAGGCGTGTGCCAATGTCATCTGGGCACGTGGATTACTCAAGAAAGGCTTTGGAATATGTCACGGTATTTCCGGCAATGCCTACGCCTTTCTTGAAATGTACAAACTCACAGATGATCAGGCATATCTACACAAGGCTTATAAAGTGAGTGCAATAATTAAAACTTTATTTATTTTACAACGATTGCGAAGCAAGTTGTAACAACTTATATTAATCACTCTCGTTGACGCGGATGAAAGCGTAAATGTGGTCATTCGTGTGGGAGGAAACCGGTGTACCTGGAGAAAACCCACCTGTCTGATCTGGCGACCACCGTACCATCTCACATACTTCCCGGTCCGAGGATCGAACCTTTGTTGCATTTGTGTGAACGAGTGTGCTAACCACTGCGCTAATCGAATAATTGTAATTTGTCTTGTCCGCCTCCATTGTCGCTGACTTGTATACCACTGTACATAACCTATCATCTCTGATTGTCAGGTTCGAGCCCAGCTCAGACCGTGTCTCTTTATATGAAAAAGTTGGTAGTTTCTTTTGGAGGTTGGTTGGTGCACCAAGTACTAGTTAACCGCTGGAGCCTGCCCAGGAAATGTGCTGTTAGGTAAACTGCCTGTCGCTGAAATGGGCAACCGATAGCGACGTTAAATAAACTTAAATTTAAAAAGAGGCAATATGTCAATCATGTATATCGGGTCGATTTGGAAGTATGGGGAAAGGTGGGTGGTATTCTATGGGTTCTCGGACTTCCTCCCGCACTAGATGGTGAGACATGTGGTCTGAACACCTAATCAATAATGTGGCAAAAGTGGTCCAAAATATCGACTGTCATGATCCAAATACTTTGAATATTTATTTTCAGGCATACAATGTATGGTCAGAAATGTGGCCCGAAACACCGAGTCAATTTTTCGAGAAAAGTGGTAAAAATTGTGTACTGCGAATCACAATAACTTTGTCTGAAATGTCCACTGGTTCCGAAAATCTAGTCCATTTTCCCAACTTTTATGTCTAGAAAGATCCTACATGTCTCTCCGAACAATGTTTCAGTCGGTACCCGGATAAAACCACTGACTGGCTAGATGCCATCCTCACATGCAGGAATTGAGCAAACAGCTTCTCAACTGATGGGATTCGAACCTATAGCTGTTGTGAGGGACAAGTGATTTGAAGTGATCAGGCTCGACTAATTATCGGGACTTGTGGGATGTGTACAAATTAATGTACATTGTAATTATATATTTAATTTCTGTTGTCAGTTTGCAACATTCATGACGGAGAAACAAGTCAAGCCCAGAAGATCAGATCATCCATACTCGTTGTTTGAAGGTACACAGCAGATGATTAAACGTTGAATTGCTTATTTGTCTTGGACAAAGTAAGCCGCCTCCATAGTTGACAAAGTAGTCCGCCTCCATTGTCGACAAAGTTATCAGCCTCCATAGTCGACAAAGTAGTCAGCCTCCATGGTCGACAATGTAGTTAGCCTCCATGGTCGACAAAGTAGAGGGCCTCTGTGGTTGACAAAGTAGTCAGCCTCCATGGTCGACAATGTAGTTAGCCTCCATGGTCGACAAAGTAGAGGAGGGCCTCTGTGGTTGACAAAGTAGTCAGCCTCCATGGTCAACAATGTAGTTAGCCTCCATGGTCGACAAAGTAGAGGGCCTCTGTGGTTGACAAAGTAGTCAGCCTCCATGGTCGACAATGTAGTTAGCCACCATGGTCGACAAAGTAGAGGGCCTCTGTGGTTGACAAAGTAGTCAGCCTCCATGGTCGACAATGTAGTCAGCTTCCATGGTCGACAAAGTAGAGGGCCTCTGTGGTTGACAAAGTAGTCAGCCTCCATGGTCGACAAAGTAGTCAGCCTCCATGGTCGACAAAGTAGTCTGCCTCTGTGGTCGACAAAGTAGTCTGCATCCGTGGTCAAGTGGTTATGTCGCTGACTTGTTTATCGCTGTAACGTATCATCACTGATGGTCACGGGTTCGAGCCCCGCTCAGGTAGTGTCATTTATATGAAAAAGTTGGCAGTTTCTTATGGAGGTTGGTGCACAATGTACTGGTTAACCGCTGGGGCCTGCCCAGGAAAGGTGTTGTTAAGTACACTGCCCGCCGGCGATATAGTCCAAAATGGTGCTGATGCAGGCATAAAACCAGAACAAACAAACAATCTTGGGCAATGCTGCCGTTATTTTTTGGGAGGGGAGTGAATGATACAGTACCCATTCCAGAAGCTTCTCAGGTTCTTTTATAAAGTCTGTTTGTGGTCTCCAGGTTATGCAGGCCGCCCGTCTACCATACCTCACATCTAGGGGTAGACCTCCGAGTCCTCTGGATATCAGGTACGTCAAACATGGATATCACAGAGGACAAACATGGATTTCACGGAAGACAAACATGGATTTCACAGAAGACAAACATGGATTTCACAGTGGACAAACATGGATTTCACAGAAGACAAACATGTATTTCACAGAGAACAAACATGGATATCACAGTGGACAAACATGGATATCACAGAGGACAAACATGGATATCACAGTGGACAAACATGGATATCGCAGTGGACAAACATGGATATCGCAGTGGACAAACATGGATATCACAGTGGACAAACATGGATATCACACAGGACAAACATGGATATCACAGTGGACAAACATGGATATCACAGTGGACAAACATGGATATCACAGTGGACAAACATGGATATCACACAGGACAAACATGGATATCACACAGGACAAACATGGATATCACAGTGGACAAACATGGATATCACAGTGGACAAACATGGATATCACACAGGACAAACATGGATATCACACAGGACAAACATGGATATCACACAGGACAAACATGGATATCACAGAGGACAAACATGGATATCACAGAGGACAAACATGGATATCACAGAAGACAAACATGGATATCACAGAGGACAAACATGGATATCACACAGGACAAACATGGATATCACACAGGACAAACATGGATATCACAGAGGACAAACATGGATATCACAGAAGACAAACATGGATATCACAGAGGACAAACATGGATATCACACAGGACAAACATGGATATCACAGTGGACAAACATGGATATTACAGTGGACAAACATGGATATCACATAAGACAAACATGGATATCACAGTGGACAAACATGGATATCACAGAGGACAAACATGGATATCACAGAGGACAAACATGGAGTTCACAGTGGACAAACATGGATATCACAGAGGACAAACATGGATATCACACAGGACAAACATGGATATCACAGTGGACAAACATGGATATTACAGTGGACAAACATGGATATCACAGTGGACAAACATGGATATCACAGAGGACAAACATGGATATCACAGAGGACAAACATGGCTAGCACAGTGGACAAACATGGATATCACAGAGGACAAACATGGCTAGCACAGAGGACAAACATGGATATCACAGAGGACAAACATGGATATCACAGAGGACAAACATGGCTAGCACAGTGGACAAACATGGATATCACAGTGGACAAACATGGATATCACAAAGGACAAACATGGCTAGCACAGTGGACAAACATGGATTTCACAGTGGACAAATATTGAAATATTATTCCTCTCAATTTCTATTCAATTTTTCTATTAGTTATATTAACAATTTGACTGACAATAAATGATTTCAAACCTTCAGTATAACTGCTATATCTACACGGTCCTTTCCTAACTCTTCACTTACAAACAACAATGCATACAGGTAGCCTGCACGGCCATATAACAACTCATCTGGCAGTGACGGGTCCGTACATACAGCATTCTCCAAAGCCACCAATCTGAATTGTTCCACTTGTTTCATTCACTTTTTTCTGCTATTGGTTATTTTAAGAATATGACTCGCATCAAAGGCTTTTACATCAAAGCTAGCTAACTTTGGAGGCTGAATGAGACAAGCACACAACATGCCACACTTGCGCACCAGTACCCACCTTTAAACTTTATTTATTTTACAACGATTGCGAAGCAAGTTCTAACAACTTATATTAATCACTCTTGTTGTCGAGGATGAAAGCGTATATTTGGTCATTCGTGTGAGAGGAAACCGGAGTACCCGGAGAAAACCCACTTGTCCGATTTGGCAAACACCGTACCATCTCACATACTTCCCGGCACACGGATCAAACACAGGTTGCATTGATGAGAAGCGAGCGCGCTAACCACTGCTAATTGGACTCACCTTTGACACACAAACAATGTTTATTTTAATGTTTCTATTTATCAGGTCTGGCTGGGACTATATACTTTTTGACAGATTTGCTGGATCCAAAGAATGCCAGGTTTCCTGCATTTGACCTACCACCAATGCCGCCTAGTGACTGATGTATAAACAGATAAACCGACTACTGTTTTCAGCCGGATATTACAATATTACCAAGAATGGTTGCACTGAATGTTCTGTCCGGAAAATGTGCCAAGCAATTAATGCACTAGAATACGCTATCTAGGTTTCCTTACACCTGCATCTAGAGAAACCAAAATACAAGGGAAACTGTAGCATCTTCAAGGTCATTGTTATTATACAGTCATATGCAGCAGAGTGAAGTGTTGGTCGTGGAAGTCGTGATAGTGCAGTTGTACTGCGTTCTCTTAAGGTGCGAAAGGCCCGGAGTACGAGCCCCGCTGGAGCCGTTATGATTGTGCCCTTTAAGGCCTTAGGCAAGGATTTTAACTTCCACATTGCCTCCTCTCTCCCTTATGGTGATGGATTCCATCAGGAATGAGGTCTCGAGAGTGATTGTTGTAAGAACTTGTTTCGCAATCGAGCTCAAATAAATTTGTATAGACTAAGGTAATATGCAGAGCGAACTAACTATGTGTTGTTCGGCAAGTGTGAATGAAGCAAAAAGGAATTAAATACACTTACATGGGAACTGAAGAAATTAATGAGGTCGATCTGCGAAACAAGTTCCTACAATCTTTTATATTTTACTATGTAATTTCTGTAGCAAATATTCGGAAATAAATTATACAAGACTGTGTTGAAGATGAATAAAAAATAAATTGCTTTATTTGATTTGTTGTTAGTATCTAGTCTGTGGGTGTTGATTTTTTACTTCTGGCAAAATGACGATTGTAGCGCCATCTACTTACACCCTCATTTTGAGGGTGTAGATTTGAAGAAAAACAACTCTTCTCTACAAGATAATATCACTAAATATAGAAACGGAATTCTATCGGAAATCGCCGAACAGGCACGATTATACACAATCATTTCCGAATATACACGAATGCTCCCGTAGACTCATTTATATTGCAAGCATATAATGTTCCGTTTCTGTGTTATATCGACGAGATGGCGGATTTTAAATATTACATTTAGATGGTAATGGATCAATTCGGCGTAATTGAACGAAGGACGACTTAAATATTGAGTAAATATGTCAAATCAGACGCACATCGTTTCTTTGACCCGTAAACAATGGCGGCCAATTATAAAGTTCTATCAACATTGCAGTGCCTCGTTTTCGATTCAAATACGTCATTAATTAAGTCACGTGCTAATAGGCCTATTAATAGGATTAATGCGAGTCAATAATTACACGGACAATCCCCCAAGGCGTTGATATCATCAGAAACTCAATACGGCCCAATTAATAGTCTCGGTGTTAAAATATATTTATTTGACTGACCAGGCAAAATATATCGACGCCTGTTCCCAGGCTAGTTAGTATCACACACATGGATTAGAACACCACTCAGTTCAGAAATATAATAAAATATTTACATCGCTATTGTATTTCCATTGATGAACGTATGTACCCTGATTGTATACATTTTCGATTGAGGGTTCCCAACTAATGATATGCAGCTGACATGCGCACTCGAAGTTACTGGCATTCACATTTGCAGTGTTCGTTGCGAGAAAAGGCGTGTCTTACAGTTTACGTTGTTCCAAGGATGATCTATTTACCTATTTCGGCACAATAAGTTGAAAATTTGGGCTAAAAACATTTTTAATGCAGTGTGCTATATTTTCTCTGTCATTGAAAAGAATAATTAATATGTAAGGTAATAGAAAAACCATTAATGTCTCTCATTAAGGAATGAATCGTGGGTTAATAATTTCCATTGGGGTATGAACTACATTGGGCATATTTACAGTTAGTGTGGATACATTTGGCCTCTGCACACTTTATCCACGCCCAATGTAGTTCATACCCTGATGGAAACTATTAACCCACGATTCATTCCTTAATGGGAGACATTACTGGTTTTTCTATTACCTCCCTTGATGGATAAAGTCAGATTTATCCCGAAATGTATATTGGTCCTTTTAGTTGGAATCCTTTGTTTTTACTGTTGTCGTCTAAACAGATGTTGCATTAGGATAAATGTAATATTATCAAAATCATGTCAATTAATTGAACCAATTTATCCATTGGATATGCTAAATGATATATGTCGAGATTTCATAATTATAAGACGAGAATACAGATAAAAATGGAAAACATGTGGTGCAAAGTAAACAAGGATATCAAGATGACCAATATACTTTTAGGAGTATTCAGGGGCAGTAACTTACTAAATGTTTCTCATTAATTCTTCTATGATCTTCACCAATTAAGAAGGTTATGCTTTTGTCTTGTTAGCAGGATTAACAAAATGTTGGATTTTCATGAAATTTGGTGGAAGGGTTGACTGGTGTTCAGGATTTGTATCGGGTGATTTTTAACAATGATTCTTCACCATTGTGACACTGCATAAATGCTCATTTAGCAGCGTGGCAGAGGTTCGATTTCTTGGATTACTCTTGTTACATGGGTTTTATTCTAGGTCAGAGTGGCATGCCTCGCCGCCCGGCCCTTTTTAACCCTGCCCAACCTCTTGCCATTTTGAAAAAAAAAATAGTTTTTTCTGTTTTAAATTTTGTTTTCTTAAATTTGTTATAAGACTCAACACGTGCCTTCGGGCCGGCCGACATATATAGCTTAGAGCTCGTCCGCCCATTTTGTTTTCTTAAATTTTTTATAAGACTCAACATGTGCCTTCGGGTGGGCAGACTACCGTATATAACTTAGAGCTCGTCCGCCCATTTCTACTTGGGGACCAAACTGAGACTCTTCAACAGTAATATGATGTCTGTGCTGCTGTACGGATCAGAGACTTTGAGAAATACGAGTGTTCATCAACAAGTACTTGCGACAGATCCTGGGTACTAGTGTATGATGGTCGGATAAGATCACCAACCAAGAGCTCTGGCGTAGGACCAATCAACGACCTAACACACAGGACATCAAAGACAGGAAGTGGAGATGGGTTGGACATACCTTGAGAAGGGACAACCCAAACATCACCAAGCAGGATCTTGATAGGAACCCCCAAGGCAAGAGGAGGAGATGCCGACCAGTCCAAACATGGACCTTGACCTCTGAGCTGCCTACTACCCCAATGACATGGGTTGAAGCCAAACAAGCAGGAATGGGGCCCAGATGGAGAACTGTAGTGGCAGCCCTATGTCCCACACGGGACAAAGAAGATTAAGTAAGTGACATCAATGTGAGTAAATTGCCACACGTATTCGAATGACCTCATCACTTTATAGTAAATTCATATGTCATAGATTGGGATAATTTGTAAAGTGCATCACAGATGGATGTTTAGTTCAGTGGTTAACACATTCGACTGGTAATCCAGAGATCGCAGGTTCGATCCCCCGTCTAACCTTGATAAAATTAACAGTCATTCAGATGGGACTTTATACCAAGGTCTCGTGTCAGTGCTTTACACCATGCACATAAAAGAACTAGAGGAGACTCTGGAATGGGTCTCTGTCTGTATCATTGCACTATCCTCCAACAATCTAAAATGACTAATCTCTTCAGGAGGCGTCGCTCATGTGGGCAACCAGTAGCGACGATAAATAAACGTAAAACACACATACAACCAAACTTTATTTGTAATTTCTCTAGACCCATCTTCAGTCTGAGGGTGGGATTTCCTTATCTGCAAAAGTTGTAGATGCTAGATTCAATTTGTCTTAAATATTAAACCCATTTTGTTAGCTTTCTTAACACATTTGATTTCGGTAATATAAGCACTATCTGTGGGGTCCGATGCATACCTGCTGTTAGTAACTTTTAGCCGATTTGGTTTTGTATAACCTGTACCGTATATGGAACGGTAAAGTCTAAGGCATTTACCCAACCATTTCCCTAAAGCGTCTGGCGATATCGATGTTGTGACTTGCAATTATAAATTGTCTATTACTTTTTCCTGTTTAAATCCGTTCATAAAGACATTTAAACAAAATGGTAAGTTTTAAGTTGATCCAAAATTGTGTTCTTTCAGGTTTATAGACTAATAAGTCGAAAGCCGCCGACGAACACGACAGCAATTTGCAAAATACGAGACGCCGTGTGGACTATCATCATGATTATCATTTATATTCAGTACGTTAACGATAGAGGCAGTAAGGAAATATGCAGTAATGATGGACATTAGTGTTAAATTATCTTCAATTGAAATAGTATTCTACTGTTCAGCTGTAGTTTACCGCCACCTGTTTACTGCCTTTATCCCTAAACATGTTCAGTTTCAGCCACATGTATCCTGGTATACCGGTAACCGGTGACATAAGGCTGATAAGCAATAACCTGTGCATTTGTGTTCCAAAATGAGGCTGTGCAAATAATGTTCATTCTCAATTATCCCCCAATGACCCTAATATCGGTGAATACTAATAAGCGGTGATATCAGAATAAATCCAAATGAACCGCACATGATCATTTTGTGCTTACCATTGACAATTTCCGTAGGATTTCTGCAACTGTCCATAGAAAAACCTAGCTGAAATGTCATTTCTACGGGTAAAGTTACCGTAATTTGTTCAAAACTTGTTTTTTCCTCTTACACTCGTAAGTTTTTGTTCATGTTGTCAATATTTAGGTGAATTTCAATGGATTTGTTATCTATCGTATGCATTTGACATTTGTAAGGTGCCTGCTACTCATGTGACATATTTGCCTTATATGGCATTTATTGCTACTGGTATAAACTTGTGAGGTGACATATACATCGTCACCGGTTATTGGTATCACTGCGTAAATAAAAGATGGAGGCATGTGCTGTTGCTTTCACTTTGTTAGACATAACATAAGTAAATATATTCATGAAGCTTTATCCCTTCGTAATTCACTTGTTTCGGATATATGAGTTACCAGTTGAATACTCCCTACACTCTTAATACAGTCATGATCATGTTTTGCATATTCTAAAATCCATCATGACATTGTCATTATTTTTCCATGTATGTCCATAATCATTACATCATTTGTCCATCCTCATCATGATTGCATATATCATAATATTGTACTGTAATGTATATATTGTTAATATGTTTAAATGTTACAGACGAGAAACTGTAAAGTTTAAGTCTTAATAAAGCATTCTTCCTTAATGGAATATATTGTTCTCGTTTCAGTCTATTATGTCCTATAACGGTGCGGCCATAATGGCTATGAAAGGGAAGGAGTGTGTGGCTATAGCTGCAGACAGAAGATTTGGTATACAAGCACAGACAATTAGTACACAGTTTGAGAAGATCTTTGAAATGGGACCACAACTCTTTATTGGACTTCCAGGACTGGCGACCGATGTACACACAGTGTATGTTGCTGTAGTTTAAAACCCGGCCACAACTTGCCTATAAAGCGATCTCGCCTATAAGTCTCAGGGATCATTCTAGTGGGCGAAATTGTCGCCCTGGGGACCCTGACATCGCATTCTGGGGACCCCAAATTATTTTTTGGTTTTTACGATTTTCAAACAAAATTTTGTCTAGTAATATACACTGGCCCATTATAAAGCACTCCTATTCAAATGTTGTATTTAATGGTTGTACTGTGCATTTTAACCCTATTTTGTAGAAGTATATTAAAGAACACCATTTAAGGAAGCGATCACACGCTTTCTCACTTCTCCCAAAAAATCTGACCTAGAATGAACCCTGAAGTCTACACCCGCATTTTGAACCTGAAATCTGGGTTTTTGCATGCACTCACATATTATAAGACTTGCTGATAAAATGGACACCAGACACAAGTATAAATTGCATGTTTGTCCAGTGCAAGTAGAAGAAATGTTCAGTGTCAAAGTACTTTTCTAAAACATGGATATGATTTAACACATTTTAAATAAAACATTTAAAGCGACACTACATCGATGAAAACACAAATTGCTACAGAATGTAATTTACTATTACATAGTATAATTTATTTCCAACTATTTGACTCAAAAACTGAGTATTTCAACTAATAAACCAGCGTCGTATACACGATTTGTTGATATAACAAAATAATGTAAATAACAAACATGCGTGTATCCTAAATAACACGATTTATGGTACAGATTTACCGTTATATCTCATATTTGTGCCTATGTATATTTATTTGTAGACATTATCTCGTGTTTTGTATTGACTCTGATGACAAGCGAATGTCAATTCAGGAGCATGGATGCAGGCCTCGACAAATGTTTAATTTCTTACTCGTCCTACTGGGCGAGTGATGCCACTGTCCCACTCGTCCAAATTGGACTATCACTCGTCCCATGTATTTTAGGAAAATTAAAAATCGTCAGAATTGCACTTTAATTTTTTAATAAATGCAATTATGTGGCAGCATAAACACATTAAAATATCCTCGGTGATTTCCCATTATCACGCCTGGTAATCATTCCGAAGAAAGTAAAACGGATTTTATTTTGTTCCTTCGATTTGTATTGGATATTTTTGCTGAAATTTTCACTCGTCCGACTGGGCAAGCGACTTGGAATTTCTACTCGTCCAGATCGAAAAGTCACTCGTAAATACGAGCGGACGAGTGGATTTGTCGAGCCCTGGGATGACCGTTATTTAGTTTAAACAATATTTTATTCAAGAATGGTAGATAACACAGGAATAGTTGCAACAGTTCTTCTTCTTCTCTGTTAATGGCTAACAGTCAACAATTGAGCTATTATGGCCATGCATGGGGGGGGTTAGAAAAGTGAGCTACCAGGCCTCCTCAGCTACTATAATTCCACCAAAGAGGACACTGGTAGTGTGATAAAAAAAAAGATGCTAAAACCTAACACCTTAAAAGCCCTTAAGCCTACAATATGTACATATACTAGAAGTGTGCAAAGAGAGGTTAGTAGTTGTTAAGAACAAGATAAAAACAAGTGTGTTCTGTTATGGCTTCATCATCGATGCAGTCAGCGCTGACTTAAATCCTGCGATAGAATCAGCGCTGACTACATGAGATGGCAGTATGTTCCATTGAACAACTGTTCTCGGAAAGTATGAGCACTTGAAATAGTCAACTGTTGTGAATGGTGGTAATGTCGTGACTGTCTGCTGTAAGGTGTGAGATATTGTGTTGGATTGACAGCCACATGATTATTTACCATTTCATAGAACAGAGTTATTTGATACTACTGTCGGGGTTATGAAGTAGGTTAACTGTTCTAATGCAATATGGTATAATGGTTGAGTTAAAGCAGCATTACATCGTAATAAAGGATGTTTTGGGTAAAATATAAATACTAATGTGTGTGTGTGTTTACAAAAATCTCAGAAACGATAAAATTCCAATAAATTTAAACCGTCGTATACGCGAATTTGTTTATCAACACACAAACTGTAAACACGCACAACGCGCATGCGTGAAACAACAGGATGTAGAAAACAACGTACATATTTTGAACATGAAATACTATCTATATATCTTCCTCTAATGTCGAACCCCTCGCGGGGATGTAGAAATGCCCCTAAAAGACTTACCGTAGCTAACAGAAGTATGAATCAACATATCAAGTAATTTAATTAAAAAAGACAACGTGGGACAAATGGGGTCGATGCATTCTGAATGTAAACAAGTGCGGACGATGCGTTCCGGTTGTAAACAAGTGCGTGACCGATCGACTCGGAAAGTCATACTTTCGGTTTCGAGTTTGTTTTATGGCCAATAAAACTGTTTACCAAATGAACATAAGCATACAAAGTATAATGTTAGAATGTGTAGCAGCATTGCTACCCATACGTAAAAATTTAATTTTTCAAATATATATTATTTCATACGATGTAATGCTGCTTTAAAGAAATGCAATTGATACTTTGAATAATACCTGATCATGAAATTGGAATTTTGCGATTTTAAGATAATTTCTTTATGCCACATTTGTGATCGTGGATATCTCTCATTTTCAGATCACAGAGGTTGAAGTTTAGATTAAATCTGTACGAACTCAAAGAAAACCGACATGTAAAGCCTAAAACATTCCTCAGTATGGTGTCCAATCTTCTGTACAGCCGAAGGTAACTACATCAGGGATCATTCTAAAGGGCGATGTGGGCGAAATTGTCGCCCTATGGACCCTGACTTCACCCTCTGTGGGCCCTAAACAAAAATATATATATATATATTTTTTGGTTTTTACGATTTTCAAACAAAATGTTGTCTAATAAGATACTCTGGCCCATTCTAAACCACTCCTTCTATTCAAATGTTGTATTTAATGGTTGTACTGTGCATTTTAACCCTATTTTGCAGAAGTATATTAAAGAACACCATTTAAGGAAGCGATCACGCGCTTTCTCACTTCTCCCAAACATTCTGACCTAGAATGAACCCTGCTACATACATGTACATCAGGGGTTGAAAATTCCATGTGATGTGGCTATTCATTGCCCAAGCCCCCAGCACAATACTGCACTGGTGAAGATTCCCCACCCCGGAAGTGAAAAGTAGAATAGGACACATGCATGTAAACATAGTAAATTGTCCTGCATTCCATCCCCTGATAACATGTATGCTTAATCAACATGTCCTTTATTACCAGCTGGTAAATGATTTACAAATTAACTGGTATTGTTTGTTCAACCATGTAACATCCGTAGACACCTGGGTGGATTACCTTCCTTGACATTTAACTAATGGGCCATTACTATCTTAGCCATCTTTCAAAGTCGTGATAGTGCAGTGGATGCACGTTCACTTCAGGTGCGAAAAGTTCGGAGTTCGAACCCTGCTGGAGCCGTTACAATTGTGCCCTTAGGCAAGGCATTTAATTTCCACATTGCCTTTTCTCTCTCCCTCGTGGCGATGGATTCCATCAGGAATGAGGTCTCGAGAGTGATTAATATAAGTTATAATAACTTGTTTCGCAATCGAGCTAAAATAAATTTGTATAAACAAAGTCGGTAGTTCTACTTGGGATCTTCCTCCACCAATAATAGCTGGAGAATTGCTATATGACCTAAAATATCGGTGCGACTTTAAACCCTAAAAACAAACAAATGTGAACCATTTAGAGGCATAAGATGCAGTAACTTCCATTCTTGTGGAAATCGGTGGTTCTACCTGTGCCTGAAATACTGTTTGGAGTCCTCCAGCGTCTTCCTCCACCAATAATAGCTGTTGTCGCCATATGACACAAGCTATTTTGTGTGACTTTGAACCCTAAAAACAAGCATGAACCATTTAGAGGCATAAGATGCAGTAACTAGATTGTGATTTTTCTTCAGATTCGGTCCTTATTTTGTTGAACCAGTTATAGCCGGGTTAGATCCAAAGACGAGTGAACCATTCATAGCCAGTTTAGATCTGATAGGCTGTCCGATGATCACGGAGGATTTTGTTGTGTCAGGAACATGTAGTGAACAGATGTATGGAATGTGTGAAACACTCTATAAGCCGGACCAGGTTGGTGCATATAATATGTCTATTTCTATATTAAATACGGTAATCTATAATTAGTGATTATAATGAGAGATAGCGCTGGCTTTTCTACTACCTCCCTTGGCAGATAATGTCTGATTTATCCCTAAATGTATAGCGGTCCTTTCAGTTGGAATCCTATGTTTTTACAGTTGTTTCATAACCAGATGTTGCGTTATGATAAATGTGATTTTATCCAAATCATGTTAGTTAATTGATAAAAAAAATTAGATTTGTTATCCATTGGATAGATATACTGTAGGATATCTGTCGAGATATAGTAACTTAATAATTATAATATGAGAAAGTGGAAGAAAATCTTGTGCAAAGGAAACAACGATAAAAACAGAGGAAACAACTTAAAGAGGACCTACATACTTTTAAGGAGTATTCAGGGGCAGTAACTGACCGATGTCTCTCATTATCTACTGTACCTGAAGATTTCTTATGCCGCATAAGCTCATAATACCAAGAGATGCAAAGATGGCAATCGAACCGTCATTCATGGCATTTTCTTTGTATGTACAATGACTTTTTGTGCGCATTGTATTAATCTGTTATTGTATCCATAATATGCTAGGAGTTTGATGGGAAATGGGTCATGTACTCTCCGGAGTGCCATACACTCTGGTAAGTTATTCCGTGGGGAAATGTGCCATACACTGTGGTGAGTTATTCCAGGGAAATGTGCCATACACTCTGGTGAGTTATTCCGGGGAAATGTGCCATACACTCTGGTGAGTTATTCCAGAAAAATGTGCCATACACTCTGATAAGTTATTCTGGGAATGTGGGTAATATACTCACAGATGAGTTATTCAGAGGATATCTAGCACCATGATGACTCATTTGTGCATATTTGCAGCCCCTTTCCATGGCCAAGTGGTAACAGTCTTTGACTTAAAATCACTTGCCCCTCACCACTGTAGGTTCGAAGCCACTGGAGTGTAGGAAGTATTTCTTGTGTGAAAGCTATCCAGCTGGATTGCGATAGATCGGTGGTTTTACCTGGGTACACGCCCGTGCCTGCAATACTGCTCGGATGGGTACCCAGTGTCTTCCTCCACCAATAATAGCTGGAGAATCGCCGTATGATGTAAGTTTATGACTTTAAACCCCCTAAACAAACCAACAAATCTTTGCAGGAACCAGAAGATTTGTTCGAGACCATCTCACAATGTTTGCTGAATGCTGTCGACAGAGACGCTGTGTCTGGTTGGGGAGGAATTGTCTACATCATGTAAGTCACTCTTTGGCAGAATTAGCTGACCTAAACTGTAAATGCAATGTGTGTGAGGTGCAGGACACTACCAGTATATATACATACATAAAGTACAACACAACCGCCACCTGTTTTCCAGGGTAGTATATCCAAGTGTTAATCCTAGCTTGTAGTCACCCTAGGAACCCTCACTTTACTTCTCCTTAAAAATAATTTAAAATACTAATTTTTGGACAGTTTTCTACAAAATCGTGATCAACCTCCATGGTCATTACTAATGGTCACGGGTTCGAGTCCCGCTCAGGGTGTGTCTCATTTATATGAAAAAGTTGGCAGTGTCGTACAGAGGTCAGTGCACCAAGTACTGGTTAACAGTTGGAGCCCACCTGTCCAGGAAAGGTGTTGTTAGGTAAGCTGCCTGCCCAAGATATAGTACTGATGCAGGCGTAAAACCCGAACAAACAAACAACAAAATCGTGTCCAGTAAGCTACACTGCCATTGTACTGGTCTGCGCTCCTTTTATTCAAATGTATTTATAAACTTCATTTATTTTACAACGATTGCGAAACAAGCTGTAACAACTTATATTAATCACTCTCGTTGGCGCGGATGATAGCGTATTTGTGGTCATTCGTGCGAGAGGAAACTGGAGTACCCGGAGAAAACCCACCTCAAATATATTTAATGCTCATATCGTGTATGTTTAACCATATTGTGTTGGAATTTATTGCATAATATTTGATTTATCACTTTTCCCAAAGATTCTGACTATGGATGAGCCAGGTACTGCCATTTAAGCCGGATAGAAGCTTGATTACTGTTATGTTTGCGAGTAGACTGGACTCATTCTTTGACACAGAATTATTTACTATTGATGTAATTCAAACTATAAAGAGATTTTATTTTAAATTTCAGTGAAAAAGATCAAGTCACAAAAACAATTCTTAAAGGCAGAATGGATTAATTGCTACTATGTGTTCATTGATATCATTTACAGTACAGGCTGAACAAGAAATCCCGAATGTGTTATTCTCCGAAAGTGCTACTGTTCAATTGGTTATCTGAAATTACATGTACTTGTAACCATGGTAACCATGTTTTTCTTTGAACGTACTACTCATTGACAACGTGTGTCTTCTTGTTACTACCAGGGAACACTATGCATGTACTATTGACATGGCTCATTTTAGGGTGACTTGGGCAAAATAGTCACCTACGGGTCCCTGACTTCGCCCCCTGGAGGGCGGCAGTTCTCCCTGAAAAGTTAAAAATAAAAGATTTAAAAAATTGCAATTTTCATACCAAATTGAGTGCACTGTCACATTTATAAAGCACTCTTTCTATTCAAATAATTTAACGGTCATACTGTGTATTTTAACCGTATTTTGTTGATATTTATTAAATAACACGATTCAAGGACGCGATCGCGTGCTTCCTCACTTCTCCCAAACATGATTACCTAGAATGAGCCCCGATTGAATGACATTATTCACTTGAAGTTGGAAGTGCTACGGATGCCGTTATTCCTGGAAGTGCTACGGATGCCGTTATTCCTGGAAGTGCTATGGATGCCGTTATTCCTGGAAATGCTACGGATGCCGTTATTCCTGGAAGTGCTACGGATGCCGTTATTCCTGGAAGTGCTACGGACGTCGTTATTCCTGGAAGTGCTACGGATGCCGTTATTCCTGGAAGTGCTACGGATGCCGTTATTCCTGGAAGTGCTACGGATGCCGTTATTCCTGGAAGTGCTACGGACGCCGTTATTCCTGGAAGTGCTACGGACGCCGTTATCCTGGAAGTGCTACGGACGTCGTTATTCCTGGAAGTGCTACGGAGCCGTTATTTCCGGAAGTGCTACGGACGTCGTTATTCCTGGAAGTGCTACGGACGTCGTTATTCCTGGAAGTGCTACGGACGTCGTTATTCCTGGAAGTGCTACGGATGTCGTTATTCCTGGAAGTGCTACGGACGTCGTTATTCCTGGAAGTGCTACGGACGTCGTTATTCCTGGAAGTGCTACGGACGTCGTTATTCCTGGAAGTGCTACGGATGCCGTTATTGTCTGGAAGCGTTATTCACTGGCAGTGCTATAGGTGATGTTAATTGCTTGGAAGTGTGATGGAAGATGATGCATTAACAACATTAATCACTGGAAGTGATATTTGGAACTCTCTATTTCATGTTTTCGAGCCGTGTACATTCAATATTTTGCATCTTCAAATAAAATGAATAAATTGAAATTTAAAATAGTACTTCCTGTTGCCCTGGTGCATACCATGCCATTCCTCTATAAATGTTGAACACATCTTAATTCACTGTGTGTCCGCCTCTGTGGTCGAGTGGTTACGGTCACTGACTTGTATGCCACTGTAACCTATCATCACTGATGGTCACGGGTTCGAGCCCCGCTCAGGCTGTGTCTCATTTATATGAAAAAGTTGGCAGTTTCTTATGGAGGTTGGTGCACCCAAGTACTGGTTAACCGCTGGAGCCTGTCCGGAAAGGTGTTGTTAAGTAAACTGCCCGCCGGCGATATAACGTGAAATGGTGCTGATGCAGGCGTAAAACCCGAAATATAACAACATAATTCACTGTGTAGATTTAGCGCTCATTGGTCGAAAATATTGTACAGTTATGACAATGAAGGAGCTTTTCGACACTGTTGGATTTTTAATACATTATTGCATTTTTAAAAGAATCAAATCTTTTCCATAAATTGTAAAGTTTTACTGGTTTATATATAGTTGTTTTATCAGTTTTACAGCTTGTCATTCGTCATTACAATTTTACTACATACATTATCTACATGTATTTTTAACTATCTTGTATACAATATACTTAACCCGGCGCGATATAGCCTGAACTATGCTGATGTGTCGATAAACCAAATACTCACTCCTGTTGCCCTGACAACCAAGAACAGTAATTCTGACTACAGCCTCTGGATTGCTTGCTTTAATATGTTATGTATTAACTAAAGTTGCTTTTCCAAACAGCATAGACATAGAGCCGGATCAGACTGCACAGAACGTACCGTCTCATCCGGCTCTATGCTGTTCGCTATTCGGATAGTGGAACTAAAACACTTGGCTGAATAGCAAACAGCATAGATCCTGATCAGACGTAGCGTTACACCGCGGCTGATCTGGATCTATGCTGTTTGCACATTCCTTTCAATGTATTCAGCATTTTATGGGTTAAATGGAGAAATTCAAATTCAACATTATTTTGATCCTTTGTGGAAATGTGTGTGTTTTATGTTTATTTATCGTCGCTACCGGTTGCCCATATGAGCGACGCCTCCTGAAGAGATTAGTCATTTTAGATTTTTGGAGGATTGTGCAATGATACAGACAGAGACCCATTCCAGAGTCTCCTCTGGTTCTTTTACGTGCACGGTGTAAAGCACCGACACTAGAACTCGGTTTAATGTTCCATCTGAAAGACTTAATTTTATTAGGGTCAGACAGGGGATCGAACCTGTGATCCCTGGATTAGCAGTCCAGCATGTTACCACTGGACTACAGATCTGTCTATCCTTTGTGGAAAATCAATACTATATTGATGTGAAGGTGTTGTTGAGATGCAAAATAATAATTAAAAAACAGTTCTTTCTTCTTCTTGTCGTTCGCGAATCACATGGACAAGCCGGCAGCAAACACGAAATGGGCCGTCCTCCTCAGATCCTCCCGGCAGCCATGTAACTTAGTCTGGAAAGAAGTATCTGTTGGCCAGGTTGTTTTCCTCAGCCCATGAAGATTGGGACACTCTTGGAGGATGTGTTCTGCAGTCTGGTCCCCTACGTTGCAGCTGCAGGCAGTTGATGGAGCTAGTCCAAGCTTCCAACACATATGGAAGTTCAGGCGGTTATGCCCTGTTCTAAGCCGGAATATCGTGACTTGCTCCTGTCTGGTGAGAAGGTGGTAGTCATCCTTCTCAACTGTTGGCTTTGATGCAGATTTGATTATGGTGCATTTCTCCTTGTAAGTCAAAACAGTTCAAAATAATAGATTTTTCATATTCCACCATCAGTCTGTCCATTTCATTGGGAGTTTGCTCTGTAACTGGTACAACAAGATGTTTTGTGAAATGATTGTAATTGTCATCATAATGACCTTCAGGGAGTCGGGTCGGGTCACATAAACCAAAAGTCCATACACCGGCATCAAGTGCAGGTCTCTGTTCAAACGACTATACACAGGTACATTGTATCAGAGTTCAAAGTTCTATTTTTAAGGAATGAATCGTGGATTAATAATTTCCATCAACGCCTACATTGGGCATGGTTAGCTTAACACATGTGGAGGCCGAAGGCATTCACGATAACTCTTAAGCACACCCAATGTAGTTCATCCTGCAATGGAAACTATTAACCCGCGATTCATTTCTTATATTTACATTATTTATTCTTTTCAATGATACAAAGAAACTATAGCACACTGCATTTTGTCCAGATTTGCATCTTACAGTCTGCCGGAACATGTACATAGATGATCCTTGGACCAACGTAAACTGTAAGACACGCCTTTTCTCGCGGCGTATGCTCCCTAACACTGCGCATGCCCGTAATTTGTAGCATGTCCGCTGCATATCATTAATTGGGAACCTTCATACGAAAAACATTTGGAGCACATACGGTAAAGCGTCATCTCGGCCCCACGACACCTCGGCACCAAAACATCGAAGGAAATGCAATAGTGATGTAAGTATACTAGTATATACTCTAGTAACAAACACTTGAGTGGAGGCTTTTAAAATTCTTATGTACTGTGACCGTAGTAATCGTTTACCTCTTATACTAAGTAACAGGTTTACAGCTTTACACTCCTTCTATGGGAATACATGTCTTTGTGTCACATTCTCACCACTCCATCCTGGTGTTTGTTAGAACTGTTTAAACATTTAAACTCTTGAAGATTATTGATATTTTAAAACTACTAATGTTGTTAGAAAGATGGCGTCTCGTACCATATTAAAAACCCCGCTCTGGTTCTCTCCCAGAAGCCAAGTCGGTAAATAAAACCACAGAGTGTAACATAATCAAGTAGACAACTCTTACACTGACCATTGCATCCAATCCCGAGTTGTCTCCCTTTGTAGGAAAGCTTGGAATTCAACCCTGTTACCAGTATACAAGTTCAGCTCACAAAGTTTCAAAGTATAAATGTCCACCTCCGCGGTTACGTTCACTGACTAACATCACTGTCACGGGTCGAGCCACGCTCAGGGCGTG
>CM026394.1:60112550-60155050 GCA_014843695.1 Archivesica marissinica | reverse complement strand
ATTATGCTTGTTTGACTCATGGTGAAAATGCCTAGCGAGTCAACTTTGACCTGGGATGATGAGCGGTCAAGCGTCATCGAACATTTTCTCATTCGGTAATTTTCCTAATATGCTCAACACTAATTGTGGTATGGAATATGGGACAGGTGTGACCCTGGACAGGTGTGACCCGACAGGTGTGACCCCGTTTTGGGACAGGTGTGACCCCGTGTGGGACAGGTGTGACCCTGTTATAGGATAGGTATGACCCTGTTATATGATAGGTAGGACCACATTATTTTAGACTAAGGTGTACTTTAACATGTATATTTATGTGTATTGGACAAGAAATTGGCCAGTTAATGGCAGTTAATAGCTCTGGCATTATCCATGGGTAATTATCCAATTTCAGTCCATTCAAGTCAATTGGTTGTTACTGGTTGGTTGATGATTGTATTTACTCAGTATGTAATTTAACTGCAGCACCCCACCGGCTTTGATGTTTCTCAAAATTACTGAACTGAATTTAACATATTAATTAATTATAAATATAATTAATTAGGTGATATGTTTTAATACTGGTTGGTTGATGATTGTATTTACTCAGTATGTCAGATATCAATTAGATTATGTTGGACCAATTAAAGCAAGCCTGTAAATGAGCTAATGCCTGAATGCCTAGTTAATTAAGTAATCAAGGTAATTAATTTAACTGCAGCACCCTACCGGCTTTGATGTTTCCCAAAATTACTGAACTGAATTTAACATATTAATTAATTATAAATATAATTAATTAGGTGATATGTTTTCAAATTGGCACATTCAAATTCAAAGTAAATATACATGTTAAAGTACACCTTAGTCTAAAATAATGTGGTCCTACCTATCATATAACCTGGTCATACCTATCCTATAACAGGGTCACACCTGTCCCACACAGGGTCACACCTGTCCCAAACCGGGGTCACACCTGTCCCAAAATGGGGTCACACCTGTCCCTAAACGGGGTCACACCTGTCGGGTCACACCTGTCCAGGGTCACACCTGTCCCATTACCGTGGTATGTTAGCTCGAGGCTACCTAATTTCACCAAGGACCACCAAGGTTCCCTAGCTGGGTATTCCGCTGGGCTACCTCAAATTTATAACGATCATTGTTCAAATACAGGTAACTTGGATAATTGCCAATTTAGCTATTGTCGAAAATATGTGCGAAAATTTACTAATAAAATAATCAATTCACTGGAAATTGGAAAGTTCTAAAGCTATTTATGGAACATTACTCAGGTCACGGTAACATTCTGTGGTCATGTCTAAATTTCCGATTGGTTTACCAATTATTTCAGTGCCTACATATATAATAATGTCGTGTGTATAAAATTGATAGCCAGTCGTGCAATCGTGCAAGCCTGTTTACCGGAAGTAATGACACCATTGTAAATAATGTTTAATTGTTCTGCAAACTTGTATTGACCTGGGATTTAATGATTCATGTAAGAAATTCAATACTAAACAAATATATAACATACTTCCTTAAAAATGCATTCATTCATACAGGTTGTAATTTTATAATTCTAAAAATGAAAGATATGAAGATATTATTTATATCGGGACATGAATTGGAATTGTGAAATTAGTGAAAAATGGGGTAGGTTTGAAGTTTCCATCGTTTATTTACCTGTCTTTTTTTAACAAAAATGGATGGTAACCAGACACTTCGGCCCTAAGACAATTCGGCCCTAAGACATTTCGGCCCTAGACACTTCGGCCCTTATTTCCTAAGACACTTCGGCCCATTTATACATAATTAACTAATAGTCTTTGTGTCACCGAGTTTCAGTTGTAATTGTGTATTATTTAAATATAAATGTTTTTTACTCACACAATTTATGTAAATTAGCCCAATCAAACGCGCGCCCAATAAACATTTGATCGATTAAGGGGTGCGAACCTAATTAAGACGAGTTTGTAAAGTTCTAATCCAATCATTAGTATTTCATGCACGAGCGGGTACCAGGGTAGAATCACGGATTTGAACGACCGTAATCACTCTGCTATACAACCTAGCTTCAATCTTTATTATAGTTTCGTCTATGTACATAGCATATTATAAAACAAAGCATGAACAGTAATCGACAGTACATAGCCATTCAATATTAATGAATTATATGAGACTTATATCACAGTTATATATATCACATACTATCATTGCAATTATATTGTTATATACCTTCTCACAGTCGATGCACGGATAAGACATAACACAGTTCAATACTACACACGAAACACTACGTACAACACAATCACCACAAGCTTGGAAAACTGATCAATGTGAAATAAAAGTTTAAATTTAACAAAATAAATCCGTAAGTAATAATCCAGTAGAGATATAATTATCTAGAGCACAAAACAGAATTTCGGTAATTTTTAGATATTGTTATAGCTGTCTACATTTACAACAAAGTTTATATACATATAGGGCATACTTTGTTTGTTACATATTAATGACAAATTAACAAATTAATTAATGCAATTATCCTTCATTCTAAAACATTTGAATAACTTCAATCATTACGCGTGCACAATAGAAACGATGCACGTGTTAATAGATTACAGGCTCCGACTTATGACACTACTATTAATTAAACCGAACAATTAACGGGACGGTACCTTTAATCTATTATGCACATGCACTATTTCTAGAGAAATGTTTGTTTGCCAATGAGGCTTTGATGACTCCTGAATCATGATAATAGAGAATCAGTCTTTAAAACTTATTTATGTTATATTCAATTTTTGATGAAAAAAACGCAATATCCTACTATGCAATAAATAATAATTGACATTTATTCAAAGTATACATGTATCACAAAAAAGTGTAAACAACAACAATATATAATGTTTAACTATATTCAAAGAAACGCTCAGCCGTAATCTCTTAGCAATCAGTGAATTGTAAATTGTTTAATTTGACGGTACGGGCGTACGACCCACACACATATATTAAATGGGCCGAAGTGTCTAGGGTAATAGGGCCGAAGTGTCTATGGTAAAAGGGCCGAAGTGTCTTAGGGCCGATTCGGCCTTAGGGCCGAAGTGTCTGGTATTCAAATGGATAACCAATTCAACAATTGAAGGACATTGGAATTCAATGACGACATCAAAGTTTTTGAGGTATGAAATAATGAAAACGAGGACTACCTCTTATTTTCAAATCTGGTAGTTCTGCTGGCTACCTCTTAAAAAAGTTAGTGTCAATACTCGGCCTGCGTATAGATATAGTCGTGTAAAATTGGTGTCAAATTTATTTCAAAATACTACTTTTTTGTCGATTTAATGAATATATTAAAAATTTGAGCTGTTGGTACCGGGATCATTTTCCGGAACAAACTAGAAGTTACCTGCATTTTGTTTTATGAAATTGGTGAGGCCAGCTGTAAATCAAAGCACATCCATTTTGAATATGCCCATGGGGCCATCGTAAAGTATGCGACGCCAGTGATCAATAAAACTTCCTTTTAACGAAGAAAACAAAATAATTTACGAGTTTTTCTGATTTATTTCAATTCCTAGCTGAATATATTTTATGAAAATAACCTTTTTTCCTAGTAATTCCGAGTGTTCACGTCGGTATCTTACTTAGCTGATCAAAATTCCCCTTTACTCGCGACAATAACTCAGAATTTTAGTTGATTTGGCAAATGATACTAAATATTCATTCAGGGCTTCTAAAATGTTAAACCAAATCGGTCCAGACCAAACTCGACAGTCAGGACACCTACTATGTCAATCTAATATTTTTGTGACCCCCAGGAATGTGTATAATCGGTGTTTTTTTAATCATATTTAAAACAAATCTTTTATTGTAAAGATTGTTCATATTTGAACAGGGAAGTGCGGATCATTTATTGAAATAGAAAATCGTCGTGTACAACGGCCAGGGGGGTGACTACCGCGCAAGACTAGGGTACAGGTTCAACTTATTACTGTGGAACAATCGGTCACATGACCGCGTACATGTTATACGTCGGAGCTGCATGTGTGTATCTATGGCATCAACTCGTCAAATTAATTGGTGCAAAATCAACTTTCTAGAAACAAAACCATTAGGGTTTGAGAGGAAGATAGGTAGAACACGGAAATTCTATATCTATTTTTAGACACACACCTGTTGAATATTTTAAAAAACACTCAGCAGTTACTTCCCTTACGTATGAAGGATTTAGAATTTAGTGCCGCAGGGTGGCTTTGGGATTATCGGACAATAGGGCCAATCATCATGGATCAGTCAAGCAGGTCGCACATCGATCTTAGACCGGAAACAGGTGTGAATAAATGTATACACCGTATCGCGAGATTATATTCACCAATTTAGGTTTGTTAGGAAAATTTATTTAACCGATTTCTTTGCTTTTTCCAAAAAATTCTGGACCGATTTGTTATTACTTTTTTGTTGCTACAATCGGTCAGCCAGTTTAAAATTCGGTCCTGGACCGATAATTCAGTCCTGGACCGGGGACCAGTGTTTTTACATATGCATAAAACATGAACATTTAAAGTTTCATAGTTATTGAAATGAACATGTCCGCTTTATAAATTATATAGGAAATTCATGCCTGAATGTTTGTCTGCGCCACTTCTGTCGCCAATTGAAAAACACTGGAGCCAATTAAAAAATACTTGGAGCCAACTAAGAGCCATATAAATATTTGAAGCCATGTATTTGACAAAACATGTGCAAATAAATGTTTGTTTTTTGTCGCCATTGTTGACCGACAGTGGGAACCCTGTTTTAAGATACTCTGCACTTTAGTGTTTCTACACGACATCGTTGCCACTCCATCATATGTGTCTTCTTTATACGTTTTGTATTGTTCAAGCGTAAAGTGACACTACATTAGTGAAAACGCAAATTTCTACGTAATGTATTTTCCTATTATAATGGTATATTTTCCCCCCAAATATTTGCCTCGAGTATTTCAACTCAAACGTCGTATACGTTGACATAACAAAATAATGTAAATAGGGTCGACGTACATACGTAATACATGTATCCTGAATAACACGATTTATTGTATAGATTTACCGTTATATCTCACCTGTGTGCCTATGCATATTTATTTGTAGACTAGTCTTAGTTAAATGATCTTTAAACGACATTATCTCGCGTTATAGTATTAACTCCGATGACAAACAAACGTCAATTAAGGATCGTGGATTGACCCGTATCAAAATCAGCGACATTTTTAGAAAGCCCTACAGATCTAGCTAGCCTTGTGCTTATTATGTCAAAATGCAATCTTTCAGTGGTGTACAATAGACCTTGAGAAAGAAGAAGGAATCAACGATCATGTCGAAGACGAAAGCGCAGCAGCCGGCGGTGATCCACAAGGTGATCATGGTTGGAAGTGGTGGTGTAGGCAAGTCGGCACTTACCCTGCAGTTTATGTATGATGAGGTTTGTTGCTTTCATTAATTGATTATAATACCTGTACATATACTTGTATGTAATGTGGTCTGGATGCCAGTATATCACTTCGCGTCCTGGGGCCCCACTTATCCGTAAATGTTTTAAATTTTTTTTTAAATTTTCATTGAAAATTTTGTCCAGTAAGATACACTGGCCCCATTATATAGCACTCCTCCTATTCAAATGTATTTAATGGTCATACTGTGCATTTTAAACATATTCTGTTGAAATTTATTACATAATGCCATTACGCCGCGGCTGATCTGGATCTATGTTGTTTGCAAATTTTATGTGATGTTATTTACTCAGCAGGCAAAGGGTTTAAGAAAGCTTTGAAAGTAAGCAATGCAGTATATTTGGGTATTGTGGACTTTGTTCGTGGATAAATATGAATGATGTTAACTGCTTAGCTTGATTTATAAATGTCGCCTGTAAATTGTTATGGCTTGTTTCGCAATCGTTAAATAAATAAAATTTAAACTTCATTCTAGCCATTGTCTAATTAGTAGGGATGGCAACGAATGTTCGAATATTCGAATATTAAAAACAAAATTCAAATCAAATTTTAATAAATTGCAGTTAAATCATAACTTAAAAGGATATATAAGTTTGTTTAAATTTCAATCAATTAAGTTTCGAAAACAAAGAATGACCCAATGCGTGCCCGAAGGTGCAAAATGTCATCGCGATTTTGCTCCAAATAACAAAGGAGGGTGATGACATGTTGTTCACACCTTACAGGGGTCACTAATTGATTAATGCAGTCTATTTGACGGGACACAAACTGAGAAGCATTTGTTTTACAGGTACTAACTATAGCCCTTGAAAACATACAAAGAGTTTAATGAGTCACACTAAGACATGACTGTCCCTGGTCGGAATGTTTGATGGCAACACATGTGCCTGTAATTAATGTTTATTAAACCTATTACTGTCGGCAAGCGGCACCGAGTAAAAGAAGGAAATTAAGCTTCTTAGTGTGTGACACCCCCGAGAGAGAACAATCGGACGAACTAAAATCGTACTTGCTAGAAAAAACGGATCCCCACTGTAAACCCCTAGAATGGTGGCGACAGAACGAACACACATTCCCAAAAGTGGCGCAAGTCGCACAGAAAGTACTAGCCGTTCCGGCAACGTCGGTTCCGTCGGAACGTATTTTCTCCGCCGCCGGACTCTTGATAAACAAATTAAGGAATAGAGTGTCCAGTGACCTTGTGGACAGCATCATATTCTCGTATAAAAACAAGCTGCCTAAGGGGTGTGCCATGCATGTAGGTGACACTAACTAGTGTTGTTAAATAGAATGGCCAGCTCTACGGGACTCCGAATATAATGTAAATGTGTTCTATAATTTGTTTGTGTTTGTTTGTTTGTTCCAATCTAATATAAAGAGATTGTGTTCACTAATTAATATTGTTGTAATTTAAATTAGTTTATTTCTTCAAACTTATCCCCATTCAGAGAGCGAAATTTTATTTTCACAAACCCACCAAGTCGACAAGCGGAGTGGTTTATCAATCAACACAAGCCGCATATTTAAAACGCCGACAGTAGACTTCGCGTTTACATAATTCGAACATGCCACCACTTTCAATAGAACGGTGTTACCTGTCAGCGATGCAAGAGTAAAGTGGAAATCGAAAGTTGGAGAAATTTGCGAATATTCAAATATTCGTTCGGAAGATTAATCGAATATCACAATCACCATTCGTTGCCATCCCTACTAATTAGTTTAATACACATATAGTTGCAGTCATGTTCAATTTCTATGAATGAGAGACATTACTGGTTTTTCTATTACCTCCCTTGATGGATAATGTCAGATTTATCCCTAAATGTATATTGGTCCTTTTAGTTGGACTCCTTTGTTTTTACTGTTGTCGTCTAAACAGATGTTGCATTAGGATAAATGTAATTTTATCAAAATCGTGTTAATTAATTGAACCAATTTTGACAGTAAGGTATCCATTGGACATGCTAAAGGATATCTGTCGAGATTTAATAATTTCATAATTATAAGACGAGAATACGGATGAGAATGGAAAACATGTGGTGCAAAGAAAACGGCGATAAAAACAGAGGAAACTAATTAAGAGGATTCAGGGGCAGTAACTGACTAATGTTTCTCATTGTGTTCTTCAGTTTGTGGAGGACTATGAACCGACAAAGGCGGACTCGTACAGGAAGAAGGTAGTGCTGGATGGGGAGGAGGTCCAGATAGACATCCTCGACACGGCTGGACAGGAAGATTACGCAGCCATCAGAGACAACTATTTCCGCAGCGGAGAGGGATTTCTGTGTGTGTTCTCAATCACTGAGCAAGAATCGTTTCAAGCTACTGCAGAGTTTAGGTATGTTAGCTTTTGATCTTAGGTTATTTGGTTTTACTTGTGTAAGTCGAGCGAGTCGGCCACTCATTGTTCAAACAGAATCTCCCTTGAAACTACTCGTGTTTTCTGCCCCCTTGCACAAAGTTCTCAGGGCGTTGTTTTCTGATCACAGTGTATCTGTATTTCATCAATAATTGATGTAAATGTCATCTCTAAAACCACTTGGTAGAATAAAATCAAACTTGGTGAGAAGTCAGTCAGTGACTTGGTAAGAGACCTCTGCCCAATTAGTTCAAATTAGGTCAGTAGTCTGTCGTAAAACTAGTCTAATTATATGAGCGTTTAGATAATGTCTCTACACAAATTGCACAACTAATTCCTGGACAAGCTAGATACAGGATCATGTTGGTTTAAGAACTAGGTCACTAGGTCAAACTAAAGAACTACACGGGTTCAATCGGAAGCTGTATCATGTCACAATGATGCAAACACAGAAAGTAGAAAAGGTGTTCAAATCGTTCAAGAAATGAGCGAATATATAAATATTCGTTTGGAAGATCATTTGGTAATTCGAATGCCACTATCAGCATTTGTTGGTGGCTTGTGTAAGGCCGGCGGTTCTACCCGGCACCCGTCTGTGCCTGAAATACTACTCGGATTATCACCCAGGGTATTCCCAATAATCACCCAATAGTAGTTCTGAGTTGTTGGCTCGACTATAAACCACAAATACAAACAAAACACGTTCAGTTATATTATCATTGCTAAATTCGAGACATGAAACTGGCAATATGAAAATATTAGTCTGTCTGCAAGAAACGCCAGAAAACCTCTCAGGACAGTAAATAGCGCAGGTAAAATGATATATTCGTGGAAACGTAAACTAATGAAAACAGGTGTGGCTTAAAGTGGACAGGTGTGGCTTAAAATGAACAGGTGTGGTTTAAAGTGAACAGGTGTGGCTTAAAATGGACAGGTGTTGCTTAAAATGGACAGGTGTGGCTTAAAGTGGACAGGTGTGGCTTAAAGTGGACATGTGTGTGGTATCTAAATCTAGATCACTAGCGTTTGTTTGCAGTTCCACGGCACAGATTTTATTTCACCAAATACAAACACACAGTGCTTACAATATGGCTGCAACGATTCATCCAAAACTCGATTTTTGATTTCGGACTGTCCAGACATCTCAGTTCTGTTATTTTCGATACGATTCATTATTGGACCACCTCCGTGCTCGAGTGGTTACGGTTGCAGACTTTTATACCACTGTAACCTATCATCACTGCTGGTGTTCGCTGTGTCTCATTTATATGAAAAAGTTGGCAGTTTCTTAAGGAGGTTGGTGCACCAAGTACTGGTTAACCGCTGGAGCCTGCCTAGGAATGGTGTTGTTAGGTAAACGGCCCGTCGGCAATATTGCCCAAAATTGTGCTGATGCAGGCGTAAACCCCGAACAAACAAACATTTATTGCTGTCAAATGTTTATGTTGATGGTTGCCAAAAGCTCATTTCCTAAATTTAACACAGTTTCAATATTTAAAAGCCGACATTTGGATGATAAAATTCTTTGAACGTTGGCGTTTGAAATATCAAAATCGAAATGAGGTGTACTAGGTGCTGCATCGAATTGGCCCCTCCGAATCGTAATCCAATTAAGTGAATCAAATCATTTCAGAGTTGGACTTTTGTAACTGGCCTGGTGGGACTTTGAGTGTAATTGATTGATTTTATAAGCGTCAGGATCAAATTATTATCGCGGTGTTTCTTACTCGCCACTAATCAGTCACTCCCATTGGAGCCATGACAAAGGGTTGCACACATGGCATCCATGGTCCAGTGGTAGAGTGTCATATTTGGAACCGAGGGGTCACATGTTCGATACACAGTCAGTACACGTATGTACAATGCAGTGTCATTGAGCAAGGCATCTCGCACACATTGCTTACATCTACGTGTAGTACTGATTACATGTAATCTGGACAGTGGACACGGCTCTGTACACCTGGACAGTGGACACGGCTCTGTACACCTGGACAGTGGACACGGCTCTGTACACCTGGACAGTGGACACGGCTCTGTACACCTGGACAGTGGACACGGCTCTGTACACCTGGACAGTGGACACAGCTCTGTACACCTGGACAGTGGACACGGCTCTGTAACATGGACACGGCTCTGTAAACCTGGCATGGCTCTGTAGTACATTGTATGAACATGGCTCTGTAATATGGACATGGCTCTGTAATATGGACATGGCTCTGTAGTATGGACATGGCTCTGTAATATGGACACGACTCTGTAAACCTGGCATGACTCTGTAGTACATTGTATGAACATGGCTCTGTAATATGGACACGGCTCTGTAAACCTGGCATGACTCTGTAGTACATTGTATGAACATGGCTCTGTAATATGGACATGGCTCTGTAATATGGACATGGCTCTGTAGTATGGACATGGCTCTGTAATATGGACACGACTCTGTAAACCTGGCATGACTCTGTAGTACATTGTATGAACATGGCTCTGTAATATGGACATGGCTCTGTAATGTGGACATGGCTCTGTAGTATGGACATGGCTCTGTAATATGGACATGGCTCTATAGTATGGACATGGCTCTGTAGTATGGACATGGCTCTGTAATATGGACACGACTCTGTAAACCTGGCATGACTCTGTAGTACATTGTATGAACATGGCTCTGTAATATGGACATGGCTCTGTAATGTGGACATGGCTCTGTAGTATGGACATGGCTCTGTAATATGGACATGGCTCTATAGTATGGACATGGCTCTGTAGTATGGACATGGCTCTGTAGTATGGACATGGCTCTGTAATATGGACATGGCTCTGTAGTATGGACATGGCTCTGTAATATGGACATGGCTCTGTAGTATGGACATGGCTCTGTAGTATGGACATGGCTCTGTAGTATGGACATGGCTCTGTAGTATGGACATGGCTCTGTAGTATGTACATGGCTCTGTAGTATGGACATGGCTCTGTAGTATGTACATGGCTCTGTAGTATGGACATGGCTCTGTAGTATGGACATGGCTCTGTAGTATGTACATGGCTCTGTAGTATGGACATGGCTATGTAGTATGTACATGGCTCTGTAACATGGACATGGCTCTGTAGTATGGACATGGCTCTGTAGTATGGACATGGCTCTGTAGTATGTACATGGCTCTGTAGTATGGACATGGCTCTGTAGTATGTACATGGCTCTGTAGTATGGACATGGCTCTGTAACATGGACATGGCTCTGTAATATGGACACAGCTCTGTAAACCTGGCATGACTCTAGTACATTGTATGAACATGGCTCTGTAATATGGACATGGCTCTGTAATATGGACATGGCTCTGTAGTATGGACATGGCTCTGTAATATGGACATGGCTCTATAGTATGGACATGGCTCTGTAGTATGGACATGGCTCTGTAGTATGGACATGGCTCTGTAGTATGTACATGGCTCTGTAGTATGGACATGGCTCTGTAGTATGTACATGGCTCTGTAGTATGGACATGGCTCTGTAACATGGACATGGCTCTGTAGTATGGACATGGCTCTGTAGTATGTACATGGCTCTGTAGTATGGACATGACTCTGTAGTATGTACATGGCTCTGTAACATGGACATGGCTCTGTAATATGGGCATGGCTCTGTAGTATGGACATGGCTCTGTAGTATGGACATGGCTCCGTAACATGGACATGGCTCTGTAGTATGGACATGGCTCCGTAGTATGGACATGGCTCTGTAGTATGGACATGGCTCTGTAACATGGACATGGCTCTGTAGTATGGACATGGCTCCGTAACATGGACATGACTCTGTAATATGGACATGGCTCTGTAGTATGTACATGGCTCTGTAGTATGGACATGGCTCTGTAGTATGGACATGGCTCTGTAACATGGACATGGCTCTGTAGTATGGACATGGCTCCGTAACATGGACATGACTCTGTAATATGGACATGGCTCTGTAGTATGGACATGGCTCTGTAACATGGACATGGCTCTGTAGTATGGACATGGCTCCGTAACATGGACATGGATCTGTAATATGGACATGGATCTGTAGTATGTACATGGCTCTGTAGTATGGACATGGCTCTGTAATATGGACATGGCTCTGTAGTATGGACATGGCTCTGTAACATGGACATGGCTCTGTAGTATGGACATGGCTCTGTAACATGGACATGGCTCTGTAGTATGGACATGGCTCCATAGTATGGACATGGCTCTGTAGTATGGACATGGCTCTGTAGTATTGACATGGCTCTGTAGTAAGGACATGGCTCTGTAGTATGGACATGGCTCTGTAGTATGTACATGGCTCTGTAGTATGGACATGGCTCTATAGTATGGACATGGCTCTGTAGTATGTACATGGCTCTGTAGTATGGACATGGCTCTGTAACATGGACATGGCTCTGTAGTATGGACATGGCTCTGTAGTATGGACATGACTGTAGTATGTACATGGCTCTGTAACATGGACATGACTCTGTAATATGGACATGGCTCTGTAGTATGTACATGGCTCTGTAGTATGTACATGGCTCTGTAACATGGACATGGCTCTGTAGTATGGACATTGCTCTGTAATATAGTATGTACATGGCTCTGTAGTATGTACATGGCTCTGTAACATGGACATGGCTCTGTAGTATGGACATTGCTCTGTAATATGGGCATGGCTCTGTAATATGGGCATGGCTCTGTAATATGGGCATGGCTCTGTAATATGGACATGGCTCTGTAATATGGACATGACTCTGTAGTATGGACATGGCTCTGTAATGTGGACATGGCTCTGTAATATGGACATGGCTATGTAATATGGACATGAGTCTGTAGTATCAACATGGCTCTGTAGTATGGACATGGCTCTGTAGTATCGACATGGCTCTGTAATGTGGACATGGCTCTGTAGTATCGACATGGCTCTGTAGTATGGACATGGCTCTGTAATATGGACATGGCTCTGTTATATGGACATTGCTCTGTTATATGGACATTGCTCTGTAATATGGGCATGGCTCTGTTATATGGACATGACTGTAATATGGGCATGGCTCTGTTATATGGGCATTGCTCTGTTATATGGACATTGCTCTGTAATATGGGCATGGCTCTGTAATGTGGACATGGACCTGTAATGTGGACATGGCTCTGTAGTATGGGCATGACTCTGTAATATGGACATGACTCTGTAATATGGACATTGCTCTGTAATATGGGCATGGCTCTGTAATGTGGGCATGGCTCTGTAATATGGACATGGCTCTGTAGTATGGACATGGCTCTGTAGTATGTACATGGTTCTGTAATATGGGCATGGCTCTGTAATATGGACATGAGTCTGTAGTATCGACATGGCTCTGTAATGTGGACATGGCTCTGTAGTATGGACATGGCTCTGTAGTATGGACATGGCTCTGTAGTATCGACATGGCTCTGTAATGTGGACATGGCTCTGTAGTATGGACATGGCTCTGTAGTATGGACATGGCTCTGTAATATGGACATGGCTCTGTTATATGGACATTGCTCTGTAATATGGGCATGGCTCTGTTATATGGACATGACTCTGTAATATGGGCATGGCTCTGTTATATGGGCATTGCTCTGTTATATGGACATTGCTCTGTAATATGGGCATGGCTCTGTAATGTGGACATGGCTCTGTAATATGGACATAGCTCTGTAGTATGGACATGGCTCTGTAATATGGACATGGCTCTGTTATATGGACATGGTTCTGTAACATGGACATGGCTCTGTAGTATGGACATGGCACTGTTATATGGACATGGCTCTGTAGTATGGGCATGGCTCTGTTATATGGGCATGGCTCTGTAGTATGGACATGGCTCTGTTATATGGACATGGCACTGTTATATGGACAAGGCTCTGTAATATAGACATGGCTCTGTAATATGGACATGGCTCTGTAATATGGGCATGGCTCTGTAGTATGGACATGGCTCTGTTATATGGACATGGCTCTGTAGTATGGGCATGGCTCTGTAATATAGACATGGCTCTGTAATATTGACATGAGTCTGTAGTATGGACATGGCTCTGTAATGTGGACATGGCTCTGTAGTATGGGCATGGCTCTGTAGTATGGACATGGCTCTGTAATGTGGACATGACTCTGTAATGTGGACATGGCTCTGTAGTATGGACATGGCTCTGTAATATGGGCATGGCTCTGTAGTATGGGCATGGCTCTGTAATATGGGCATTGCTCTGTAGTATGGACATGGCTCTGTAGTATGGACATTGCTCTGTAATATGGGCATGGCTCTGTAATATGGGCATGGCTCTGTAATATGGACATGGCTCTGTAATGTGGACATGGCTCTGTAGTATGGACATGGCTCTGTAGTATGTACATGGCTCTGTAATATGGGCATGGCTCTGTAATATGGACATGAGTCTGTAGTATCGACATGGCTCTGTAGTATGGACATGACTCTGTAGTATCGACATGGCTCTGTAATGTGGACATGGCTCTGTAGTATGGACATGGCTCTGTAATATGGACATGGCTCTGTTATATGGACATTGCTCTGTAATATGGGCATGGCTCTGTTATATGGACATGGCTCTGTTATATGGGCATGGCTCTGTTATATGGACATTGCTCTGTAATGTGGACATGGCTCTGTAATGTGGACATGGCTCTGTAGTATGGACATGACTCTGTAATATGGACATGATTCTGTAATATGGGCATGGCTCTGTAGTATGGACATGGCTCTGTAATCTGGACATGGCTCTGTAGTATGGACATGGCTCTGTTATATGGACATGGCTCTGTAATATGGACATGGCTCTGTAATATGGGCATGGCTCTGTTATATGGGCATGGCTCTGTAGTATTGACATGGCTCTGTAATATGGACATGGCTCTGTTATATGGACATGGCTCTGTTATATGGACATGGCTCTGTAATATGGGCATGGCTCTGTAGTATGGACATGGCTCTGTTATATGGACATGGCTCTGTAATATGGACATGGCTCTGTAGTATGGACATGGCTCTGTTATATGGACATGGCTCTGTAATATGGGCATGGCTCTGTAACATGGACATGACTCTGTAATATGGACATGGCTCTGTAGTATGTACATGGCTCTGTAGTATGTACATGGCTCTGTAACATGGACATGGCTCTGTAGTATGGACATTGCTCTGTAATATGGGCATGGCTCTGTAATATGGGCATGGCTCTGTAATATGGGCATGGCTCTGTAATATGGACATGGCTCTGTAATATGGACATGACTCTGTAGTATGGACATGGCTCTGTAATGTGGACATGGCTCTGTAATATGGACATGGCTCTGTAATATGGACATGAGTCTGTAGTATCAACATGGCTCTGTAGTATGGACATGGCTCTGTAGTATCGACATGGCTCTGTAATGTGGACATGGCTCTGTAGTATCGACATGGCTCTGTAGTATGGACATGGCTCTGTAATATGGACATGGCTCTGTTATATGGACATTGCTCTGTTATATGGACATTGCTCTGTAATATGGGCATGGCTCTGTTATATGGACATGACTGTAATATGGGCATGGCTCTGTTATATGGGCATTGCTCTGTTATATGGACATTGCTCTGTAATATGGGCATGGCTCTGTAATGTGGACATGGACCTGTAATGTGGACATGGCTCTGTAGTATGGGCATGACTCTGTAATATGGACATGACTCTGTAATATGGACATTGCTCTGTAATATGGGCATGGCTCTGTAATGTGGGCATGGCTCTGTAATATGGACATGGCTCTGTAGTATGGACATGGCTCTGTAGTATGTACATGGTTCTGTAATATGGGCATGGCTCTGTAATATGGACATGAGTCTGTAGTATCGACATGGCTCTGTAATGTGGACATGGCTCTGTAGTATGGACATGGCTCTGTAGTATGGACATGGCTCTGTAGTATCGACATGGCTCTGTAATGTGGACATGGCTCTGTAGTATGGACATGGCTCTGTAGTATGGACATGGCTCTGTAATATGGACATGGCTCTGTTATATGGACATTGCTCTGTAATATGGGCATGGCTCTGTTATATGGACATGACTCTGTAATATGGGCATGGCTCTGTTATATGGGCATTGCTCTGTTATATGGACATTGCTCTGTAATATGGGCATGTCTCTGTAATGTGGACATGGCTCTGTAATATGGACATAGCTCTGTAGTATGGACATGGCTCTGTAATATGGACATGGCTCTGTTATATGGACATGGTTCTGTAACATGGACATGGCTCTGTAGTATGGACATGGCACTGTTATATGGACATGGCTCTGTAGTATGGGCATGGCTCTGTTATATGGGCATGGCTCTGTAGTATGGACATGGCTCTGTTATATGGACATGGCACTGTTATATGGACAAGGCTCTGTAATATAGACATGGCTCTGTAATATGGACATGGCTCTGTAATATGGGCATGGCTCTGTAGTATGGACATGGCTCTGTTATATGGACATGGCTCTGTAGTATGGGCATGGCTCTGTAATATAGACATGGCTCTGTAATATTGACATGAGTCTGTAGTATGGACATGGCTCTGTAATGTGGACATGGCTCTGTAGTATGGGCATGGCTCTGTAGTATGGACATGGCTCTGTAATGTGGACATGACTCTGTAATGTGGACATGGCTCTGTAGTATGGACATGGCTCTGTAATATGGGCATGGCTCTGTAGTATGGGCATGGCTCTGTAATATGGGCATTGCTCTGTAGTATGGACATGGCTCTGTAGTATGGACATTGCTCTGTAATATGGGCATGGCTCTGTAATATGGGCATGGCTCTGTAATATGGACATGGCTCTGTAATATGGACATGGCTCTGTAATGTGGACATGGCTCTGTAGTATGGACATGGCTCTGTAGTATGTACATGGCTCTGTTATATGGGCATGGCTCTGTAATATGGACATGAGTCTGTAGTATCGACATGGCTCTGTAGTATGGACATGACTCTGTAGTATCGACATGGCTCTGTAATGTGGACATGGCTCTGTAGTATGGACATGGCTCTGTAATATGGACATGGCTCTGTTATATGGACATTGCTCTGTAATATGGGCATGGCTCTGTTATATGGACATGACTCTGTAATATGGGCATGGCTCTGTTATATGGACATTGCTCTGTAATATGGGCATGGCTCTGTAATGTGGACATGGCTCTGTAGTATGGACATGACTCTGTAATATGGACATGATTCTGTAATATGGGCATGGCTCTGTAGTATGGACATGGCTCTGTAATCTGGACATGGCTCTGTAGTATGGACATGGCTCTGTTATATGGACATGGCTCTGTAATATGGACATGGCTCTGTAATATGGGCATGGCTCTGTTATATGGGCATGGCTCTGTAATATGGACATGGCTCTGTTATATGGACATGGCTCTGTTATATGGACATGGCTCTGTAATATGGGCATGGCTCTGTAGTATGGACATGGCTCTGTTATATGGACATGGCTCTGTAATATAGACATGGCACTGTTATATGGACATGGCTCTGTAATATGGGCATGGCTCTGTAATATGGGCATGGCTCTGTTATATGGACATGGCACTGTTATATGGACATGGCACTGTAGTGTGGACATGGCACTGTAGTGTGGACATGGCACTGTGGTGTGGACATGTCACTGTAGTGTGGACATGGCACTGTAGTGTGGACATGGCACTGTAATGTGGACATGGATCTATAATTAAATTTTAGTTTTACAGGCATATTAAGCCTTCACTAGACATTGAAAGTCAAGAGTCAATGACCCTTGAGGTCAAAATCTCAAGAGTCAAACTGGATTTTTCAAGAGTCAATATGCATGTTGGTACTTTCCGTACAGATAACTTTTTCCCGACCATATAATATAACCTCTGTCTTGGGTGCAACCAGTAATTTTGTTATCATAATTAGAGAAAACATTGGTTAGTTTGCTGAGCTTATTTGAAGTATTTAAGTTACTTTGTGGTACATTTGGATTTGGAATAAAACAGTCCGGATTTAATACCTCACACAAAATCCTTAGTACTGGTTAACCACTAATTCTGTCCAGGAAAGCATTTCTAGGTCCCCGCAAATGATTTGACATAAATGTAGTCATACATACATACAACTTGTATAGTTCTACATTGTATCCCAGTTGCAAAGGTCACCAACTGATCAAGAGTAGTTGGTTTCAACATGAGCCATCTGGGCCTGCATCCAGATTAGCCTTGACAAACCAATAGCCTTGATTAGAAATGTCGATTATACAAAATACAATTTTTTAGCTGATCTGCATTTAATTTAATTTTTCATGAAATTGGTACGAAACGGATTGAGTACGAAACGGATCGAGTACGGTTCCATAACATTGTAAAACATGAATTTCTTATATAAAGGGGACATATTCATTTAAATATCTATGCATTTTTGAATGTTAGCACATTTTTATGCATATGTATAATTATTATCATTTGCGAAATCAACTAAAATTCCGAGTTATTATGGCGAGTGAAAGAGATTTTTGATCAGCGGTTCCCAAACTGGGACGAATCTGAAAATGTTTATTCATAATGTAAAATAACGATGTGAATACTCGGAATTACTATGAAAAGAAGTGATTTTCATAAAATATATTTAGTTACGAATTGCAATAAATCATATAAACTCGTAAATTAAATGGTTTATTGGCTACAAAGAAGTTTTATCATTCACTGGCGGCATCAGTATATTCAAAATGGAAGCGCTTAGATTTACGGCTGGGGTCACCGATTTCAAAACAGAATGCGGGACACTTATATTTGTTCCGGAACATGATTTTGGTATCGACAATACGATAAAAGCATGACCTTTTAATAAAATTCATTAAATCAGCAGAAAAGTCGTATTTTCATGTAAATTTGGCTCCAATTTTACGAGAATATATCTAGGCTTATAGTTGTTGGCAAATTTTACAGACATCTTCGTTCATTGGCCAAAACCGGAGTTACGGCATTTAGTTTTAGACTCCGCCATCTCCGATCGCATTTGACAGGCAGATTAGGATAACCCTGTTGATAAAATGTTCGATGACGCTTGACCGCTCATCGTCCCGGGTCAAAGTTGACCCACTATGCATTTTCACCAAAAGTCCAACAAGCGTCTTTACCTATTTTCATGCGTCAAAACCCGGGAGCTCGGGTCAAATGAACGCCCTGATTAAGCCATGAATCTATACCCACATGGCAAGTGCAACATCTCATAGAAGCTGCAAACCTGAGCACCATGCCTATAGTGCCACCACATGCAACATCTCGTAGAAGCTGCAAACCTGAGCACCATGCCTATTGTGCCACCACATGCAACATCTCGTAGAAGCTGCACACCTGAGCACCATGCCCATAGTGCCACCACATGCAACATCTCATAGAAGCTGCACACCTGAGCACCATGCCCATAGTGCCACCACATGCAACATCTCATAGAAGCTGCACACCTGAGCACCATGCCCATAGTGCCACCACATGCAACATCTTGTAGAAGCTGCACACCTGAGCACCATGCCTATTGTGCCACCACATGCAACATCTCATAGAAGCTGCACACCTGAGCACCATGCCTATTGTGCCACCACATGCAACATCTCGTAGAAGCTGCAAACCTGAGCACCATGCCTATTGTGCCACCACATGCAACATCTTGTAGAAGCTGCACACCTGAGCACCATGCCTATTGTGCCACCACATGCAACATCTCGTAGAAGCTGCACACCTGAGCACCATGCCTATTGTGCCACCACATGCAACATCTCCTAGAAGCTGCACACCTGAGCACCATGCCCATAGTGCCACCACATGCAACATCTCATAGAAGCTGCAAACCTGAGCACCATGCCCATAGTGCCACCACATGCAACATCTCGTAGAAGCTGCAAACCTGAGCACCATGCTTATTGTGCCACCACATGCAACATCTCGTAGAAGCTGCACACCTGAGCACCATGCCCATAGTGCCACCACATGCAACATCTCATAGAAGCTGCACACCTGAGCACCATGCCCATAGTGCCACCACATGCAACATCTCGTAGAAGCTGCAAACCTGAGCACCATGCCTATTGTGCCACCACATGCAACATCTTATAGAAGCTGCACACCTGAGCACCATGCCCATAGTGCCACCACATGCAACATCTCGTAGAAGCTGCAAACCTGAACACCATGCCTATTGTGCCACCACATGCAACATCTCGTAGAAGCTGCAAACCTGAGCACCATGCCCATAGTGCCACCACATGCAACATCTCGTAGAAGCTGCAAACCTGAGCACCATGCCTATTGTGCCACCACATGCAACATCTCGTAGAAGCTGCAAACCTGAGCACCATGCCCATAGTGTCACCACATGCAACATCTCATAGAAGCTGCAAACCTGAGCACCATGCCTATTGTGCCACCACATGCAACATCTCGTAGAAACTGCACACCTGAGTACCATGCCTATTGTGCCACCACATGCAACATCTCATAGAAGCTGCACACCTGAGCACCATGCCCACTAAGCACCATGCCTACTGAGCACCATGCCTACTGAGCACCATGCCTACTGAGCACCATACCTACTGAGCACCATACCTACTGAGCACCATGCCCACTGAGCACCATGCCCACTGAGCACCATGCCTACTGAGCACCATGCCCACTGAGCACCATGCCAACTGAGCACCATGCCTACTGAGCACCATGTCTACTGAGCACCATGCCTACTGAGCACCATGCCTACTGAGCACCATGCCTACATGCCAACTGAGCACCATGCCCACTGAGCACCATGCCCACTGAGCACCATGTCTACTGAGCACCATGCCTACATGCCAACTGAGCACCATGTCTACTGAGCACCATGCCCACTGAGCACCATGCCCACTGAGCACCATGCCCACTGAGCACCATGTCTACTGAGCACCATGTCTACTGAGCACCATGCCCACTGAGCACCATGCCTACTGAGCACCATGCCCACTGAGCACCATGCCCACTGAGCACCATGCTACTGAGCACCATGCCCACTGAGCACCATGCCCACTGAGCACCATGCCCACTGAGCACCATACCTACTGAGCACCATGCCTACTGAGCACCATGCCCACTGAGCACCATGCCCACTGAGCACCATGCCTACTGAGCACCATGCCCACTGAGCACCATGCCTACTGAGCACCATGTCTACTGAGCACCATGTCTACTGAGCACCATGTCTACTGAGCACCATACCTACTGAGCACCATGCCTACTGAGCACCATGCCCACTGAGCACCATACCAACTGAGCACCATGCCTACTGAGCACCATGCCTACTGAGCACCATGTCTACTGAGCACCATGTCTACTGAGCACCATGCCTACTGAGCACCATGTCTACTGAGCACCATGTCTACTGAGCACCATACCTACTGAGCACCATGCCTACTGAGCACCATGTCTACTGAGCACCATGCCCACTGAGCACCATGCCCACTGAGCACCATGCCTACTGAGCACCATGCCCACTGAGCACCATGCCCACTGAGCACCATGCCCACTGAGCACCATGCCCACTGAGCACCATGCCCACTGAGCACCATGCCTACTGAGCACCATGCCCACTGAGCACCATGCCTACTGAGCACCATGCCTACATGCCTACTGAGCACCATGCCTACTGAGCACCATGCCCACTGAGCACCATGCCTACTGAGCACCATGCCTACTGAGCACCATGCCCACTGAGCACCATGCCCACTGAGCACCATGCCTACTGAGCACCATGCCTACTGAGCACCATGCCCACTGAGCACCATGCACACTGAGCACCATGTCTACTGAGCACCATGCCAACTGAGCACCATGCCCACTGAGCACCATGCCTACTGAGCACCATGCCTACATGCCTACTGAGCACCATGCCTACTGAGCACCATGCCCACTGAGCACCATGCTTACTGAGCACCATGCCCACTGAGCACCATGCCCACTGAGCACCATGCCTACTGAGCACCATGCCTACTGAGCACCATGCCTATTGTGTCATGCCTACTGAGCACCATGTCTACTGAGCACCATGCCTACTGAGCACCATACCTACTGAGCACCATACCTACTGAGCACCATGCCTACTGAGCACCATGCCTACATGCCTACTGAGCACCGTGCCTACTGAGCACCATGCCTACATGCCTACTGAGCACCATGCCTACTGAGCACCATGCCTACATGCCTACTGAGCACCATGCCTACTGAGCACCATACCTACTGAGCACCATGCCTACTGAGCACCATGCCTACTGAGCACCATGCTCACTGAGCACCATGCCCACTGAGCACCAAGCCTACTGAGCACCATGCCTACTGAGCACCATGCCCACTGAGCACCATGCCCACTGAGCACCATGTCTACTGAGCACCATGCCTACTGAGCACCATGCCCACTGAGCACCATGCTCACTGAGCACCATGCCTACTGAGCACCATGCCCACTGAGCACCATGCCCACTGAGCACCATGCCCACTGAGCACCATGCCCACTGAGCACCATGCCCACTGAGCACCATGCCCACTGAGCACCATGCTGCACTGAGCACCATGCCACTGAGCACCATGCCCACTGAGCACCATGCCCACTGAGCACCATGCCACTGAGCACCATGCCTACTGAGCACCATGCCTACTGAGCACCATGCCCACTGAGCACCATGCTCACTGAGCACCATGCTCACTAAGCACCATGCCTACTGAGCACCATGTCTACTGAGCACCATGCCTACTGAGCACCATGCCTACTGAGCACCATGCCTACTGAGCTGCCTACATGCCTACTGAGCACCATGCCTACATGACTGAGCACCATGCCTACTGAGCACCATGCATACATGCACTGAGCACCATGCCTACTGAGCACCATGCCCACTGAGCACCATGCCCACTGAGCACCATGCCTACTGAGCACCATGCCCACTGAGCACCATGCCTACTGAGCACCATGCCCACTGAGCACCATGCCCACTGAGCACCATGCCTACTGAGCACCATGCCTACTGAGCACCATGCCCACTGAGCACCATGCCTACTGAGCACCATGCCTACTGAGCACCATACCTACTGAGCACCATGCCACTGAGCACCATGCCTACTGAGCACCATGCCTACTGAGCACCATGCCTACTGAGCACCATACCTACTGAGCACCATGCCTACTGAGCACCATGCCCACTGAGCACCATGCCTACTGAGCACCATGCCTACATGCCTACTGAGCACCATACCTACTGAGCACCATGCCCACTGAGCACCATGCCTACTGAGCACCAGGCCCACTGAGCACCATGCCCACTGAGCACCATGCCCACTGAGCACCATGCCTACTGAGCACCATGCCTATAGTGCCACCACAACTCGTAAAGAAACTTTGTCTCAAGCTGATTGCAGATTACTGTTAGCTGATGGATTGATCCGCTCTCTTTACGAACGGAATGTAGCAGTATTGCAAACGCTGCATGTGAGTTTGCTTGAAATGTTATACTTAATGTTAGGGGATCAGTTAATGATGCATTAATGTAACTGGAAGAGAACGGGCAAAAAACCTGATCAAGATCTGGGTAGAAATGTATGCAATTCTGTGCAATCGCACAATTTACAAGATGATTTAATATCTTGGAAATATTGCTGCAAGCACATTACTGTATCCAAGGCAATGTATCTGTCTACATTTATAATGTATACCGTAATTGTCTATATATAGGTCCCATGGGAGTATAACCTGCAGTTTAAAAAAACAACCGAGAAATTCCAGGGGGAAATCAAAAGCTTATTTTTGGTATAAAGCGCACATGATCTTAGAGTGAAGAAAATGACCAAATGTCACAAAAACAAAAATATATAAACACTGAATGTGATTTGTAAGCTTTACGAATCGTGATAATGACTCTGGTGTATGACCACTAAATTGTTAATAATCCATATGTTCTAGATCGTAACATAGGTAAAAAGCTATTTTTATACTCTGGTAGTTTGATTGTACAAAATAGATTAATTGGGCTTATCAGGTGGTCTGTTGGATGAACCTGGAAAGCATAAAGATCCTTTAATTACTGGTATGTTAGCATTTAACCCTTTCCCTCATAGAAGCACCTATTGATGCCATTACCAATATGACATACATTGACAATGTAGTAGCCAAACCAATGTTCATAATAAAAGCCAGAATCTCATGTAGTCCCAGTAATATCTATGGAGGTGGGATAGATATGGCGACTACTTATCCACTGCATAATAGCTGTCATTTGTATGGAGATATAACAGTATATTAACCTAAACCTCTATGTAGTCCCAGTAATATCTATGGAGGTGGGATAGATATGGTGACTACTTATCCACTGCATGATAGCTAAATGGCTGTCGTTTGTATGGAGATATAATAGTATATTTATCTAAATCTCTATGAAGTACCAGTAATAGCTATGGAGGTGGGATAGATATGGTGACTACTTATCCACTGCATGAAAGCTAAATGGCTGTCGTTTGTATGGAGATATAATAGTATATTAACCTAAATCTCTATGAAGTCCCAGTAATAGCTATGGAGGTGGGATAGATATGGTGACTACTTACATGCATGTAGCTAATGTGTCTTTGTATGGGATATAAAGTATATTAAATCTCTTGGTGTTTTGGGTGGGTGTTGTGTTTCCACTGCATGGTAGCTAAATGGCTGTCGTTTGTATGGGATATAAAGTATTTAACCTAAATCTCTATGAAGTCCCAGTAATAGCTATGGAGGTGGGATAGATTGGATACTTATCAATTGCATGATAGCTAAATGGCTGTCGTTTGTATGGAGATATAACAGTATATTAACCTAAATCTCTATGTAGGAAAGGGTTAAATGGCAAACTCAATCTTCTAGTCTGTCTCTAAAACATGGCCTTAGTCTGAAATGGAAATTAAGCAGATTTTTATATATTCCTTTTATATTTATTTTTTATTATAAACACACAAAACGAAACATAGTTTATTATATTGAAATTGAGCAGATTGTTGTGTTTTATAGACCAGGATGTCTGAATGTAGGAGAGTGGAAGCATTTATCTTTATTTGATGGAGCCTGTAGACAGATGCATACTTATAAATATATCTCTGATTGCTTCCAAACAACCGCAGAATAACACTTAGAGATTGTGTAGATATCCAGAATATTTCTTTTAGACAAAAATCGTGGAAGTCGTGATAGCGCAGTTTTAGCGCGTTCGCTTCAGGTGCGAAAGGCCAGGTGTTCGAGCCCCTCTGGAGCCGTGATTAAGTTGTTCGAACTTGTTTCGCAATCGAGCTAGAATAAATTTGTATAAGTTTTTCAGAAATATTGCAAATATCTTTGCCAGGAGAAGATCTTTTAATAAGATGATATCTTTTTTCCCATTCCGAAATAATTTAAAATAGGCCAATTATAATTTGTGTTTCCTTCATTGGTGTACACTTTATTTTTTGGTGTACCCTTAACCTGCTGAAGAAATAGGATGGAATGTGCAAACAATATAGATCCAGATCAGCTGTGGCACAGTGCCACATCTGATCAGGATCTATGTTATTTGCTATTCAGGCACTATCCAAATAGCAAACAGCACAGAGATCCTGATCAGACGGCACATTGTGTGTCATCTGATCTGGCTCTATGCTGTTTGCAAAAGCGACTTTAGTAGTAATTGACAGGTTATTCTATATATATCTACATGTACAATGTATGCGGTCCGCCTCCGTGGTCGAGTGGTTAAGGTCGCTGACTTGTATACCACTGTAACCTATCATCACTGATGGTCACGGGTTCGAGCCCCGCTCAGACCGTGTCTCATTTATATGAAAAAGTTGGCAGTTTCTTACGGAGGTTGGTGCACCCAAGTACTGGTTAACCGCTGGAGCCTGCCCAGGAAAGGTGTTGTTAGGTAAACTGCCCGCCGGCGATATAGCTCAAAATGGTGCTGATGCAGGCGTAAAACCCGATATATAACATTTATATAACATATCAATGTATGCACTAAGAATGGTTTCACTCACGGCCTCACTCTGTGAGACTATACAGGTTCCTGGAATTGTTGACCCCAAACCTGTCTGACCGTCACAAATCTGTAAGTCTCTCAAGCCCGCCACAATAATTACCCAAACCTGTCTGACCGTCACAAATCTGACATTCTGTAAGTCTCGCAAGCCCGCCACAATAATTACCCAAACCTGTCTGACCGTCACAAATCTGACATTCTGTAAGTCTCTCAAGCCCGTCACAATAATTACCCAAACCTGTCTGACCGTCACAAATCTGACATTCTGTAAGTCTCTCAAGCCCGCCACAATAATTAGTTAACACCTGTATGAGATTTCTAATGTGCTACTATATCCAGGTCAGATACTGTTTTGATATCGTGGTCTCCGATTGGTCGAGTTCTCATGAACCAATAGTAGGAATGTTGCCGAATTGGGCAACAACCTCTACCATGTTTGGTCAAGTTGGTCACTGTGATAAAAACTAGGTCACTACAGGTTTCCCATGGGTATTTACATTTTTGAAATTATTTTCTCTCAATTTTTATTTAATTTGGTATGGATGCTACTGAGTTCACAACATTCCTGTTATAATAATGGTTCATTAGAATTATTTCAAAAGTGACAGGGTACCCACTTTCCTCAACAAAGTCAACTGGACTGGAATCCAATTTCCATGACTTTCAATGATCATGAAATTGTATACTGGTCTGTCTGTGGTCTTCAGTACTGACTGCTGCATTGAGTAGTGACTGCTGTATTGGGTACTGACTGCTGTATTGAATACTGACTGCTGCATTGAGTATTGACTGCTGTATTGGGTACTGCCTGCTGTATTGAGTATTGACTGCTGTATTGGGTACTGACTGCTGTATTGAATAATGTCTGCTGTATTGGGTACTGACTGCTGTATTGAATAATGTCTGCTGTATTGTGTACTGACTGCTGTATTGTGTACTGACTGCTGTATTGGGTACTGACTGTTATATTGTGTACTGACTGCTGTATTGTGTACTGACTGCTGTATTGTGTACTGACTGCTGTATTGTGTACTGACTGTTATATTGTGTACTGACTGCTGCATTGGGTACTGACTGCTGTATTGTGTACTGGCTGCTGTATTGAGTACTGACTGTTATATTGTGTACTGACTGCTGTATTGTGTAATGTGTACTGACTGCTGTATTGGGTACTGTCTGCTGTATTGAGTACTGACTGTTATATTGTGTACTGACTGCTGTATTGTGTACTGACTGCTGTATTATGTATTGCCTGCTGTATTGAGTACTGACTGCTGTATTGGGTACTGACTGCTGTATTGAGTACTGACTGCTGTATTGTGTACTGACTGCTGCATTGAGTATTGACTGCTGTATTGGGTACTGACTGCTGTATTGTGTACTGTCTGCTGTATTGTGTACTGACTGCTGTATTGTGTACTGTCTGCTGTATTGTGTACTGTCTGCTGTATTGTGTACTGACTGCTGTAGTGGATACTGACTGCTGTATCGAGTACTGACTGCTGTATTGGGTACTGACTGCTGTATTGAGTACTGTCTGCTATATTGGGTACTGACTGCTTTATTGGGTACTGACTGCTGTATTGAGTACTGACTGCTGTATTGGGTATGGAGGCAAACATGTAGATAGATATAATTTCAACCTTGAAAGACAAACAAGAGTTTTCATCCAGCAATCTAATAAACATTGCTTGTTCATTTGAACACACAGCTGGGATTGTGCAGTTTGTAATCAATTATCTACCTAAGTATTTTTAAATCCCATGTTTCACCAGCATCTTCTGTGTTTCATCAATATCTCCTTAGTATTTGCTTCATTGTTTTTGCAACCTGTTTGTATATACAGATTGTTGAGACATACCAGCAGGCCTTGTCTTTTTGAACAGCTGCAACATTACAACTTTCTTAAACACCTTTTTCAACTGAATTATGAGATCTAAGACTTACTTTATATACCCGACCATAAGTCGATCTCGACCATAAGTCGAGTCAAATTTTGTATTTAAAATGCTGAATTTAAGCTGGATCCTTCCACAAGTCGAGGGTCAGATTTTGTATTCAAAATGCTGAATTTAATCTGGATCCTTCCACAAGTCGGGGGTCAGATTTTGTATTTAAAATGCTGAATTTAAGCTGGATCCTTCCATAAGTCGCGGGTCAGATTTTGTATTCAAAATGCTGAATTTAATCTGGATCCTTCCATAAGTCGAGGGTTACATTTTGTATTCAAAATGCTGAAGTTAATCTGGATTCTTCGAGTCGAGGGTACTTTAGACTTATGGCATTTGTTGAGGCAATGGTTTTTTGTCTCATTTTTTAATGAAACTGAGCGCAATTTGGAGATATCTGGACAACAGTAATTTAGGAAGTTTGTTTATCAGCTTTTCTATGGTTTATAATGTAAATAATTGTCCAAGCAAATTGTTCTATTAAATCAAATTTATAAAACAAACAGATATAATGTTAAAAAACAAAAAACTTTTTGGTTCCAAATTTGTACTTGCTTGTTTCTCATGCATAAGTCGACCTGGTACTTTCATCACATTTCTGGATGAGAAAATGGGCGAGTTATGGCCGGAAATATACGGTACTCAATTTTGTGAGACATGAATTCTGTAGAGAAATTACTTGGTGAAGTTAATAGCTAGAATTAATTTCCTAGAAAGACCGAGAGAAAGTGTGTCTACATTTTGTAATATGTGGTTTAAATAAAATAAATCACTAGGTCAAATTAATGAAAAACCATATGTACTATATTTTGTTTTATTTAAGTTTATTTAACGTTGCTACCGGTTGCCCATTTGAGCGACAGGCAGTTTACCTAACAACACCTTTCCTGGATAGGATCCACTAGTACACCAACCTCCGTAAACATATAAAGAGTGTCTGAGCGGGGCTCGAACCCGTCATCATCAGTGATGATAGGTTGCAGTTGACCGTAACCACTCGACCACGAAGGCAGACCCTTGTGTAACACCTGATTTTGTTCACACTTAGTACAAAAGAAGTTATAAACGTTTTTTTATATATATTTTTGTAACTAAAAAAGTTCAGCGGTGTATCAGGTGAGAGACCAGTGCTGTATCTTGTGACAGACCCAGTGCAATTGACACTTGCCACTATAAAACAAAGATTATACATCACATTCAAGTCAGACTGGGTCAGTAGTCCAGTGATTAACAACTTAACAGATTGGACTGTGAATCCAAAGATCGCAGGTTCGATCCCCCTACTGATCCTAAAAATATTAACAGTCTTTCACATGTGACTTAAAACCGAGGTCTCGTGTCGGTGCTTTACACCGTGCACGTAAAAGAACCAGAGGAGACTCTGGAATGGGTCTCTGTCTGTATCATTACACTATCCTTGAAAAATCTAAAATGACTAATCTCTTCAGGAGGCGTCGCTCATATGGGCAACCGGTAGCGACGATAAATAAACGTTAAGCACACATTCAAGTTGGACCGGGCCAGTAGTCCAGTTGTTAACACGTTGGACTGCGAATCCAAGGATCGCAGGTTCGATCCAAATTTGAAATATTTTTTTTTATATACTTTATTTATTTTACAACGATTACGAAGCAAGTTTTAACAACTTATATTAATCACTCTTGTTGGCTCGGATGAAAGCGTAAACGTGGTCATTCATGTGGGAGGTACCCGGAGAAAACCCACCTGTCCGATCTAGCGACCATCGTACCATCTCACCAGGGTTCATTCTAGGTCAGAATTTTTGGTAGAAGTGAGAAAGCGCGTGATCGCTTCCTTAAATGGTGTTCCCTAATATACTTCTGCAAAATAGGGTTAAAATGCACAGTACAACCATTAAATACAACATTTGAATAGAAGGAGTGCTTTATAATGAGCCAGTGTAGACAAAATTTTGTTTGAAAATCGTAAAAACAATTAATTTTTTTAAGGGAGAAGTGGGGCCCCCAGAGAGCGAAGTCAGGGTCCCTAGGGCGACAATTTCGCCCACATCGCCCTCTAAACTGATCCCTGTCTCACATACTTCCCTGTCCGAGGATCGAACCCGGGTCGCATTGGTGAGAAGCAAGCACGCTAACCACTGCGCTAATCGGACAGCCTAGGTGCACTGAGATTTTTATCTTTATCAGTTTCACCAAAGTAATTTAATTTATTTAATATACATTACAGAAATTGTTTTGAGATTAAACGAAATTGCTTCAATCAAAAACAGAATTGCTTCAATCAAAAGAAATCTATAATAAATATGAAGTGGCTGTGTTTTTCCTATTACAGAGTTATCTGCCAGACTTGTTGTTTCGATCTTGATAAAGTTATCAACATGAAACCAGAGTTCCGACCTGGCTGTTGTGATACTGATAGTGTAATGAAAATAGTTAGCATTTTAAGAGATAATTCTGGACTAGAGATGGGGAGGGAGGAGGGCAAATATCTATATCTGAGAGCTAATCAGTCTAAGGTTGTCAGGGGGTGAATGGAGTGTGTCAGTTGTCTAGGTAATTCACTGGATTTGGAAACCGTAATCAGGGTATGCATGAACAGACAAGTCTTCATCAAAACTGAAATGTCTTGCAATTATAGTCATAGATGAGACGTTCACACTTAACTTGCTGAATAAATTAGATGGAATGTGCAAATAACATAGATCCAGATCAGCCATCAATACTGAAATGTCTTGCAATTATAGTCATAGATGAGATGTTCACGCTTAACTTGCTGAATAAATTAGATGGAATGTGCAAATAACATAGATCCAGATCAGCCATCAAAACTGAAATGTCTTGCAATAATAGTCATAGATGAGACGTTCACGCTTAACTTGCTGAATAAATTAGATGGAATGTGCAAACAATATAGATCCAGATCAGCCATCAAAACTGAAATGTCTTGCAATAATAGTCATAGATGATATGTTCATGCTTAACCCTTTCAACACCACAGACCTCTAAATAGGCTTACAAAAAGTGTAGATCCAGATGAGCCGGCTCGTGACGAGCCGTCTCATCAGGATCTGCACTTTTTGCCAGTGATATGACTATTTTTAGACATAATTACCCATTTTGATAAATGAACTTGTCCAAATGTGATTTTCTGATTCATTTATTGGTTTATGAATATCATGGACCAGTCCATGTGAGTTACTTGGTGTTGAAAGGGTTAACTTGCTGAATAAATAGGACGGAATGTGCAAACAACATAGATCCAGATTTAGTCTCAGCGTAAAGCGTCGTCTGATCTGGATCTATTTTGTTTGCTATTCAGACGAATGTTTTAGCTCCATTGTCTGAATAGCAAACAGCATAGAGTTCTGTGCTCATTTCAAGTTCTGTTCCGCCTGATCTGGTTCTAGGTTCTATGCTGTTTGCAAAAGCGACTTTAGTCATGATTGGCAGGTTACGGGTTAAGCCAAGGTGCCGTGTATCTGCGCTGTACAAGGGGCTCTGTGTAGTGTAGAATAAGTGGAGAAGACTGTGGAATGAGTCTCTCCGATGTTTCTTGCACCATCCATCAAACATTTTATTCTATTCTAACATGCCTCTTTCTCCCTCGTGGCGATGGATTCCATCAGGAATGACGTCTCGAGAGTGATTAATATAAGTTGTAAGAACTTGTTTCACAATCGATCTAAAATAAATTTGTATAAACTAAACATTCTATATTGACAAATCTCAGCTGAGTTAGGGTATCAATGCTCTGTGGACTATAAACCAAGGTCTCGTGTATCGATGTTATACATATGTACACTGGGCATGTAAAAGAATGAGGGAGGCTTCTGGAAATGGGCTTGTGACTAATATACTTATGCACTGCCCTGATTAATCAGTGGGCGGCGATAAACAAATGTTTTATACATGTGTATTCGCAGCTGACCTTATACTTGTACAGGTGTTAAATATATAGGGCTTTAGTTCATACAAATTTTTTTTAGCTTGATTGTGAAACAAGTTCTTACAACTTATATTAATCATTCTTGAAACCTCATTCCTGATGGAATCCATCGTCACGAGGGAGAGAGAAGAGGCAATGTGGAATTTAATTGCCTTGCCTAAGGGCATAATCGTAATGGCTACAGCTTGGTTCTAACTCCAGGCTGTCCGATTAGCGCAGTGGTTAGTGTGCTCGCTTCTCACCAAAGCAACCCTGGTTCGATCCTCGGACCGGGAAGCATGTGAGATGGTTCTGTGGTCGCCAGATCGGACAGGTGGGTTTTCTCCGGGTACTCCGGTTTCCTCCCACCCAAATGACCACATATACGCTTTCATCAGCGCCAACAAGAGTGATTAATATAAGTTGTTAGAACTTGCTTCGCAATCGTTGAAGTGAAAGCTCTATCACTGCACTATCATGACTTCCGCAAGTTGTATAGGGCTTTACAAACACTTACCTTACAGGCTTAGAGAGTCTATCTGGGGGGGGGAGAGTGGAGCGTTATGATAAAATATACACAAATATACCACTAAATTATTTATCATCACTGATGGTCATGGCCGTGTCTCATTTATATGGAAAAGTTGGCAGTTTCTTATGGAGGTTGGTACACACAAGTACTGGTTAACCGCTGGAGCCTGCCCAGGAAAGGTGTTGTTAGGTAAGCTGCCCGCCGGCGATATAGACCAAAATGGTACTGATGCAGGCGTAAAACCCGAAATATAACACATATAACATAACCACTAAATTATGACCAAAGGACATCACTGTGTCTGTATTGTGGTTTTATTAACCCACAACAAACAATTATCTAAATTCCCCGATGAACTTGATACATACTATTGTATTTCAATTGATAACTTGGTACAATGTACAGTGAAACATGACTATCTTCGTGTTTCCTTGCATAGCTTTTACAGTGCAGCCGATATTTTGTATTGGGTGTCAGAGGGTGTCCAAAATAAAACAGAAACAAATCTTGATCAGCTACACACTGAATGAGAGATATCGGTGAGTTACTGCCCCTGAATACTCCCTAAAAGTAGGTAGGTCCTATTAAATGCTTTCCTCTGTTTTTATCGTTGTTTCCTTTGCACAACATGCTAGCAATGTTATCCCACTATCGCTTTATATGATTATTAAATTACTATATTTCAAAATATCTCTTACAGTATATGATATTTTGTATTGGGTGTCAGAGGGTGTCCAAAATAAAACAGATATGCAATGGGTACTTATTTGTAAAACAATGCTATCAGTTAATTAACACGATTTGGATAAAATCACAATTATCATACCTCAACATCTGGTTAGGAGACAACAGTAAAAACAAAGGATTCCAACTAAAAGGACCTATTCACATTTTGAAATAAATCAGACTTTATCATTGGCCAAATCTGGTCTTCACAGGTTGTCTCTATTCGGAGGTTAGGATGCATTGATAATGAATTGCTTGAATGCAGATTAAAATGGTCTTCTTTTCACTTTTTTACTTCTGGCAAAATGGCAGGCTGGGGAAATCTGATTTCCGAGTGTAGCGCCATCTACATACACCCACGTTGTTGCAATCTAAATAAATGGAAATGAATGTTTTTTGGAGATCACCGAACAGGCACTGTTATATCAGATTTTAACTATATTACGTTTCCGTGGTAAAGGATCGATTCGGTGTAATTGAAACAAGGGTGATGAATAGCACTAAAAATCTGGAGTAAAAATGTCAAATCAGACGCACACTGTACTGCACTGGCAGCCATTTATACAGTTTTATCAGCATAGTAATGCCTCGCTTTCGATTCAAGCTAATAGGCCTATTAATTGGATTAATTACTATTACGTTTATGTGGTAACGGATCGATTAGGCGTAATTGACGTAAGCATGACTTAAATCTTGAGTAAATATGTCAAAAAACTATTTACTGTTCCATTGACCCGTAAAAAATGGTGGCCAATTATACAGTTTTATCAACATTACAGTGCCTCGCTTTCGATTCAACACACGTCATTACTAAAGTCGCGTGCTAATAGGTCTATTAATAGGATTAATAATAGTCAATAATTACACGGAATACCTCCCAAGTTTCCCCAGGCATCGATATTATCAAAAACTCAATACGGCTCAATTAATGGTCTCGGTGTTAAAAATATATTTATATGACTGACCAGACAAAATACATCAACGCCTGTTCTCAGGTCACATGTGCCAACAATAAAACGACAAAAAAAAGAAAAGAAAATATTGCGCCAAATATTTTCACCAATTCACAAAACTTAGTGCTAGTATTTGTTTTTGTCTCAATTGACCTTTCTGCAAACGCTACTTAGGCACGCCCCCCATAGTTACCGGTGCTCGCTGTAGCCACGCGAGACAAGCTATCTAACAAAATGGCGTCTAACGCAGTCCTGCATCGAGTTAATCTAGATAAATTCCGTCGAATTTCTCGGTTTTATTTCACCCAGATAAGAATATCTCGTTGAAAGCAAGACAGCAATGGTTTAAGTTTTTCAGTGATGGTTATTTCTCTAAAGTACAGATATATTTAACGGTTGAGGACATGTTAGGTGTTCGTGGAAAATGCTTTCGCAGTCAACGGAAGAGTGAACAACCATATCGTGTCAACTTTAACATCAAAAGAAATGAAATATGCCACCGTCTTGAGAGACTCGACCCTATGCCTCCTAGAAGACTCGAACATTAGGCCCAAAAACTGAACACCAGTAAGTTCACTGAGCTAATATGGGAATCCCACAGCTCTGCACATGCATGGGTACTATTACTACTATCTGATCCCTAGTCCACCATCCACGACAATATGTATGAACCACATGTATAATTTTAATCACCATTATACTCACATATCTCTTGTGAACAGTAAATCTATAAATGCAGAATATATTTTTTCGAAATATTTTATTATGCATAAATAAATTAATTTCAACTTACTTTTGTGCAAATATATCTGTTTGCATTAATTTTGGATGTATTCAGCTGGTCGTTTAATTCACCTTAGACATGTTTCAAGATTTGTCTTAGGTTTTGGAAATGGCATGAATTTAACGTCGCCTATCAATCGATCTGGATATCTACTATCACACAGACCGTAACTACATCTTTTCACCATTGTCAATGACAGACAGCATTAATTAATTTGTAATTATTTTTCAAAACATAATTTCAGATCACGATCACGATCACTCGTTATCAGATTTGATTAAAACGTTACTAAATAACTCGTTTGTCTGACAGACCGATACAACAATGATTCGGTGTAGTAATCAATGCTATAATTATGTGCACACATTTTATAATTGACCAATTAGCACAATCAGTGCTAAATTCCGATGTGCAATTTTGATCTTGATAATAGCAGTAGGCCCCTATCCGGGATATTATACAGTCGGCGGTCTCTGTGATGTACCGGTAGTCGATTACTCCCAATAAACAGTGTGACACGCTTAAATTTGATTGCTGTGTTTGCTAGAAAAGAATGACTATATGGGGTCAGTCGGTGTTTTTATAGATGCATTGTTTTTAAAGCAGCTGTCTGGTATTTTGTGGTTCATATACACACTTTTAGATTTGTCCAAGGATTTTGAAATGGGTTGAATTTAACGTCGATCACCAGGATGTCGACTAATTTTGTACTATAACTAACCCACACACCAAAGCTACACATTTTCAACATCATTAAAACAATTTTAAACCCGTATTTTCGATCAAATTCACGCCTTTTCAAATTTGTCTACTCGTTACTAGTTTGTCTAATATGCATTGTTTTTCTAACAAGATGGCGGCGATAAGCCGTTGCCGGGGGTGTGCGCAAATGGTGCGATGCGATTGGCTAACGCCAGCTGTCAATCAAAATCGGCAGAAAGGTCAATTAGCGCCATTGGCGACCGATGGTGGGAACCCCGATTGTTGATTGATTTTGATGAACTTTATGAATATATAAGGAGTAATGTAGGAGGAGGTTGTAGGATATTTGGAGACATTGGTAAATGTCTTGTCAGGGTGGTCAGTGAAGTGTCAAATTACATCATACAATGATACACACAGTATCAAATACCAGCTCTTGTCGAGTGGTTAAGATTGCTGACTTGTATACTACTGTAACATATCATATCTGATGGTTCGAGCCATTCGAGCCCCACTTTAGCCGTGTCTCATTTATATGAAAAAGTTGGCAGTATCGTACGGAGGTTGGGGCATTTAATTCTAGTTAACCACTGGAGTCTGCCCTGCCGGCGATATATAGCCCAAAATTGTGCTGAAAAAGGTGTAAAACCCAAACAAACAAACAAACAAACAAAAAAAAGGTAAGCTATGAACCTGTATAGCAGCAATGTTTTTTTTTTTTGGGCACATGTTTTGTCAAATACATGGCTTCACATATTTTTTTGTGAACTATATGGCTCTTAGTTGGCTCCTAGTCTTTTAAATTGGCCCCAGTGTTTTTCACTTGTGGCGACAGAAGTGGCGCAGACAAATATTCTGACTTTGTCATCTGGGGGCTTCTCTCTTCTCCCTAAAAAAAAACAAACAAAAAACGATTTTACGATTTTCAAACAAAATTGTGTCTAGTAAGATACACTGGCCCATTATAAAGCACTCCTTTTATTCAAATGTTGTATTTAATGGTTGTACTGTGCATTTTAACCCTATTTTGCAGAAGTATATTAAAGAACACCATTTAAGGAAGCGAACACGCGCTTTCTCACTTCTCCCAAAAATACTGACCTAGAATGAACCCTGGTATAGTGAATTTAAAATACACATTATGACCATTAAATACATTTGAATAGGGGTGCTTTACTAGATAAAATTTTGTATGACAATTGTAAAAATAAAAAATTATGGAGAGGTGGGGTCCCCAGGGGGCCAATTGCGGACTAGTCGCCGTATCAGTATAATGGAGAAGCACACTTCCTGCTTGTTGTAATGATGTAAACATATTAGTTACAGTTTCTTACAATTGGAAATTGAGGAAGAGTTATATTTATTGGTTGTTCAAGTGTAGTTAGTATGTATATGTATGTATGATCTCTGGATTGTATAGAATGTGAATGATATAAGAACCACTTAATATAAATGTTTATGCTTTCTCTCAGCATTTCCAATGAGGAAGCTCTATTCAGCGGGCTTGCGGAAGGTCTGTGGTTATATCCGGGAGCCATTGATACTGCTCAGAAGGGCACCCCGGGTCTTCCGCCGCCATTAATAACTGGAGAGTAGCTGTTGTTACTGCCTTCAACCCCAAAAACAAACGATAAAACAATTATTTGTTATAAAAACATCTACAGCTTTCTGTTGAAGATAAATAGCCTGTGGGTGCCAGTCTGTGGGTGCCAGCCTGTGGGTGCCAGTCTGTGGGTGCCAGTATGTGGGTGCCAGTCTATGGGTGCCAGTCTGTGGGTGCCAGTCTGTGGGTGCCAGCCTGTGGGTGCCAGTCTGTGGGTGCCAGTCTGTGGGACTGTGGGTGCCAGCCTGTGGGTGCCAGTCTGTGGGTGCCAGCCTGTGGGTGCCAGTCTGTGGGTGCCAGCCTGTGGGTGCCAGTCTGTGGGTGCCAGTCTGTCGATTTTTCACTTTTTAACTTCTGGCAAAATGACAGCCTAGGGAAACTTGATTTCCGATCGTAGCGCCATCTACTTATACCCTCATTTATGAGGGTGTAGATTTGAAGAACGATAACTCTTCTCAACAAGATACTATCGCTAAATATAGAAATGGAATTCTATCGAAAATCACCGAACAGGCACGACTATAAACGATCATTTCCGATCATTTCCGAATATACACGAATGCTCCCGTAGACTCATTTATATTGCAAACATATAATGTCCCGTTTCTGTGTTATATTGACGAGATGGCGGATTTTAAATATTACATTTAGATGGTAATGGATCGATTCGGCGTAATTGAACAAAGGATGACTTAAATATTGGGTAAATATGCAAAATCAGACGCACATTGTACTTTTTAAAACTATTTATCGTTCTGTTGACCCATAAACAATGGCGGCCAATTATAAAGTTTGATCAACATTGCAGTGCCTCGCTCAAGTACGTCATTAATTAAGTCACGTGCTAATAGGCCTATTAATAGGATTAATGCGAGTCAATAATTACACGGACAATCCCCCAATTTTCCCCAGGCGTTGATATGATCAGAAACTCAATACGGCCCAATTAGTAGTCTCGGTGTTAAAATATATTTATTTGACTGACCAGGCAAAATATATCGACTCCTAATCCCAGGATAGAAGAGCCATTTTTGAGCTATTTATTTGAGCTCATTCATAGTAAGCTACAGTTATTGATTGAAACATCTGGATTTCCAGTCTGCCCCAGGCCTCGACAAATTTTTAATTTCTTACTCGTCCTACTGGGCGAGTGATGCCACTGTTCCACTCGTCCAGATTGGACTATCACTCGTCCCATGTATTTTAGGAAAATTAAAAATCGTCAGAATTGCACTTAAATGCAATTATGTGGCAGCATAAACACATTAAAATATCCTCGATGATTCCCATTATCACGTCCGAAGAAAGTAAAATGGATATTATTTTATTTTGTTCCTTCGATTTATATTGGATATTTAGCTGATATTTTCACTCGTCCGACTGGGCAAGCGACTTGGAATTTCTACTCGTCCAGATCGAAAAGTCACTCGTAATTATGAGCGGACGAGTGGATTTGTCGAGCCCTGTGCCCATCTTGTCATTAATACTTCAAATGATATCTCCCCCTGAAATAGCTGCGTCAATTTTGATGAAACATGGTATGGAGATATTGGAGGGAGGGGGGGGGGGGTAAGTAGCAAGATGGCTGCCATCCATCAAGAAATTCTATTTTCGACATCTTCTAACAAACCACTTGGTCAAGAACTGCTCTCGTCATGAATGGATGAAACTTGGTATCATTGGCAAGCACCCCAAGATGGTTGCCATGCATCCCAAGATGGTTGCCAAGCATCCCAAGATGGTTGCCAAGCATCTCAAGATGGTTGCCAAGCACCCCATTTGCCAAGCATCCCAAGATGGTTGCCAAGTATCTCAAGATGGTTGCCATGCATCCCAAGCACCCCAAGATGGTTGTCATACATCTCAAGATGGTTGCCAAGCATCCCAAGATGGTTGCCAAGAAGCATCCTAAGATGGTTGTCATACATCTCAAGATGGTTGCCATGCATCCCAAGCACCCCAAGATGGTTGTCATACATCTCAAGATGGTTGCCAAGCATCCCAAGATGGTTGCCAAGAAGCATCCTAAGATGGTTGTCATACATCTCAAGATGGTTGCCATGCATCCCAAGCACCCCAAGATGGTTGTCATACATCTCAAGATGGTTGCCAAGCATCCCAAGATGGTTGCCAAGAAGCATCCTAAGATGGTTGCCAAGCATCTCAAGATGGTTGCCAAGCATCCCAAGATGGTTGCCAAGTATCTCAAGATGGTTGCCAAGCATCCCAAGATGGTTGCCAAGCATCTCAAAATGGTTGTCATGCAAGCACCCACCTTGAAGATCTATACGCTCAGGTGTCAAGGTGAGTGTCACTGTTAATGAACAATTTCAACCACAATTTGGTAGTTTACCCAGAAAGGTTGGGGTTGCTATTGCAGTTTGCAAAGAATCAAACGTGGGTACATTGATTGGGTCAAGGTCATTGGTACCAGGTATAGAAATAGCAGGATCTGTACCAATGTTCGATAAAAGGATCAATATACCGTGTTCACGTTGTCGGTCGCCAATTGCGACAATTTTGTGAATTGGCCAACAATCATGTATTAAGCGCAACATTTTTTCTTTCTTTTTTTGGCACATGTTTTGTCAAATACATGACTTCAAATATATTTTATCTGTGAACTATACGTAGTTGGCTGCAAGTTTTTTAAATTGGCTCCTGATTTTTTTCAATTGGCGACAGAAGTGGCGCAGACAAAAATTCAGACAGATGGAACTGGAATAATTATGTTGTACTTTTATAAACCAATAATGATTTTGAATTTCAGAGAACAGATTTTACGAGTTAAGAATGATGACAACATTCCGTTCCTGTTGGTCGGCAACAAAGCGGATCTGGAGGACAAGCGACAGGTGACTGCGGAAGAGGCTTTACAACGAGCGCAAACCTGGGATGTACCGTATGTGGAAACATCGGCAAAAACTAGAGCAAATGTAGACAAGGTACGGTTATTTCTGGTAGTCATGGCAACTGGTATGATTGTGTGTGAATGTTTCACAGACGGAAACAATATTTATGGTTTTCGTGATTTTAGGGTTAATTCTGTGAAAAATGGAAACTTTTTAAATGTTGCATAAGATGTAATAGGAAATAAATAAATTAGTGAAATGTTTGATTACAGACTGACATTTTTGCCATGAAAAAACGCAAGAAGCCATAAAGCATGTTTCTGAATATTGTTGTTATTCTTGTCCGCGTTAACTGTGTAATTGTCCAATAACTCTCAAATAATGCAAGCTGCACTGTGTAACTGTCCAATACCTCTCATATAATGTATGGTGCACTGTGTAACTGTCCAATACCTGTCATATAATGCAAGGTGCACTGTGTAACTGTCCAATAACTCTCATATAATGTATGGTGCACTGTGTAACTGTCCAATAACTCTCATATAATGTATGGTGCACTGTGTAATTGTCCAATAACTCTCATATAATGTATGGTGCACTGTGTAACTGTCCAATAACTCTCATATAATGCAAGGTGCACTGTGTAACTGTCCAATAACTCTCATATAATGTATGGTGCACTGTGTAACTGTCCAATAACTCTCATATAATGTATGGTGCACTGTGTAACTGTCCAATAACTCATATAATGTATGGTGCACTGTGTAACTGTCCAATAACTCATATAATGTATGGTGCACTGTGTAACTGTCCAATAACTCTCATATAATGTATGGTGCACTGTGTAACTGTCCAATAACTCATATAATGTATGGTGCACTGTGTAACTGTCCAATAACTCATATAATGTATGGTGCACTGTGTAACTGTCCAATAACTCATATAATGTATGGTGCACTGTGTAACTGTCCAATAACTCATATAATGTATGGTGCACTGTGTAACTGTCCAATAACTCTCATATAATGTATGGTGCACTGTGTAACTGTCCAATAACTCATATAATGTATGGTGCACTGTGTAACTGTCCAATAACTCATATAATGTATGGTGCACTGTGTAACTGTCCAATAACTCATATAATGTATGGTGCACTGTGTAACTGTCCAATAACTCTCATATAATGTATGGTGCACTGTGTAACTGTCCAATAACTCATATAATGTATGGTGCACTGTGTAACTGTCCAATAACTCATATAATGTATGGTGCACTGTGTAACTGTCCAATAACTCTCATATAATGTATGGTGCACTGTGTAACTGTCCAATAACTCTCATATAATGTATGGTGCACTGTGTAATTGTCCAATAACTCATATAATGTATGGTGCACTGTGTAATTGTCCAATAACTCATATAATGTATGGTGCACTGTGTAACTGTCCAATAACTCTATATAATGTATGGTGCACTGTGTAACTGTCCAATAACTCTCATATAATGTATGGTGCACTGTGTAACTGTCCAATAACTCTCATATAATGTATGGTGCACTGTGTAACTGTCCAATAACTCTCATATAATGTATGGTGCACTGTGTAACTGTCCAATAACTCATATAATGTATGGTGCACTGTGTAACTGTCCAATAACTCATATAATGTATGGTGCACTGTGTAATTGTCCAATAACTCATATAATGTATGGTGCACTGTGTAATTGTCCAATAACTCATATAATGTATGGTGCACTGTGTAACTGTCCAATAACTCTATATAATGTATGGTGCACTGTGTAACTGTCCAATAACTCTCATATAATGCAAGGTGCACTGTGTAACTGTCCAATAACTCTCATATAATGTATGGTGCACTGTGTAACTGTCCAATACTCTCATATAATGTATGGTGCACTGTGTAACTGTCCAATAACTCATATAATGTATGGTGCACTGTGTAACTGTCCAATAACTCATATAATGTATGGTGCACTGTGTAACTGTCCAATAACTCTCATATAATGTATGGTGCACTGTGTAACTGTCCAATAACTCATATAATGTATGGTGCACTGTGTAATTGTCCAATAACTCATATAATGTATGGTGCACTGTGTAATTGTCCAATAACTCATATAATGTATGGTGCACTGTGTAACTGTCCAATAACTCTCATATAATGTATGGTGCACTGTGTAATTGTCCAATAACTCATATAATGTATGGTGCACTGTGTAACTGTCCAATAACTCATATAATGTATGGTGCACTGTGTAACTGTCCAATAACTCTCATATAATGTATGGTGCACTGTGTAACTGTCCAATAACTCTCATATAATGTATGGTGCACTGTGTAACTGTCCAATAACTCATATAATGTATGGTGCACTGTGTAACTGTCCAATAACTCATATAATGTATGGTGCACTGTGTAACTGTCCAATAACTCTATATAATGTATGGTGCACTGTGTAACTGTCCAATAACTCTATATAATGTATGGTGCACTGTGTAACTGTCCAATAACTCTCATATAATGTATGGTGCACTGTGTAACTGTCCAATAACT
>CM026394.1:60073752-60111550 GCA_014843695.1 Archivesica marissinica | reverse complement strand
GACATTTATACTGTTATTGATTGGATCCTGACATTTATACTGTTATTAATTGGATCCTGACATTTATACTGTTATTAATTGGATCATGACGTTTATGCTGTTATTAATTGGATCATGACATTTATACTGTTATTACATGTAGATCCTGACATTTATACTGTTATTAATTGGATCATGACATTTATACTGTTATTACATGTAGATCCTGACATTTATACTGTTATTGATTGGATCCTGACATTTATACTGTTATTAATTGGATCCTGACATTTATACTGTTATTAATTGGATCATGACGTTTATGCTGTTATTAATTGGATCATGACATTTATACTGTTATTACATGTAGATCCTGACATTTATACTGTTATTAATTGGATCATGACATTTATACTGTTATTACATGTAGATCCTGACATTTATACTGTTATTGATTGGATCCTGACATTTATACTGTTATTAATTGGATCCTGACATTTATACTGTTATTAATTGGATCATGACGTTTATGCTGTTATTAATTGGATCATGACATTTATACTGTTATTACATGTAGATCCTGACGTTGATACTGTTATTAATTGGATCATGACATTTATACTGTTATTACATGTAGATCCTGACATTGATACTGTTATTAATTAGATCCCGACGTATCCTGGTACCAAATTATTGGCAGAGATTCATGTATCCAGTAAAACTTGAGTATGAAATTTAATTTGAACAGCTTTAAGAAGACATATCTAGCTATAAATAAAGTCTTATACGAGACTACGGTACAGTGAAAATAGACCATCATAATCATAATGCTGGATTCTCAATGGCCCATGCAGTCTTTTTAACCCTCTGCCGCCTCTGTAGCGCCGCCCCTTCTCTGTAGCCCCACTCCATCTCTGTAGCCCTACTCCCTTTCTGTACTACCCCCTCCCTGTAGCCCCACCCCTTCTCTGTAGCCCCACTCCATCTCTGTAGCCCTACTCCCTTTCTGTACTACCCCCTCCCTGTAGCCCCACCCCTTCTATGTAGCCCCACTCCCTCTCTGTAGCCCCACTCCCTCTCTGTAGCCATACACTCTGTAGCCCATTCCCTCTCTGTAGCACCACCCCCTCTGTAGTACTGCCCCCTTTATGTAGCCCCACTCCCTCTCTGTAGCCTACTCCCTCTCTGTAGCCCCACTCCCTCTCTGTTGCCTTACTCCCTCTCTGTAGCCCCACTCCCTCTATGTAGCCCCACTCCCTCTCTGTAGCCCACTCCCTCTCTGTAGTACCGCCCCCTCTATGTAGCCCCACTCCCTCTCTTTAGCCCTACTCCCTCTCTGTAGCCCCACTCCCTCTCTGTAGCCCACTCCCTCTCTGTAGCACCGCCCCTCTTTAGTAACGCCCCCTCTCTGTAGCCATACTCCCTCTCTGTAGCCCCACTCCCTCTGTAGCCCACTACCTCTCTGTAGCACTGCCCCCTCTGTAATACCACCCCCTCTCTGTAGCCCCACTATTTTTCTGTAGGCCTACTCCCTGTAGGTACACATTCTTCCCATTTCACATTAATTCAACAAATAATCCTTCTGAAGGAGTCCGCCTCTGTGGTCGAGTGGTTAAAGTCGCTGACTTGTATACCACTGTAACCTATCATCACTGATGGTCACGGGTTCGAGCCCCATTCAGACCATGTCTCATTTATATGAAAAATTTGGCAGTTTCTTACGGAGGTTGGTGCACCCAAGTACTGGTTAACCGCTGGAGCCTGCCCAGGAAAGGTGTTGTTAGGTAAACTGCCCGCCAGCGATATAGCCCAAAATAGTGCTGATGCAGGCATAAAACCCCAAATATAACAAAACATAATCCTTCTAATGGTACAATATAATGTCTATAAATCTATTGATAAAGAGCAATTTCATGATTTTACTAGTAATTCTTTAATTGCAATAACTTTATTAATTTTGGTTACTTAATATAAAATTTGGTATGATTTTAAAGGTATATTGAAATGATACAAAAAATATGTCCATTGGGAGCTTTCCATCAATGTATAAACCACGGTGATGGGATGAAAAATAAATACATTATGAAGAAAACAAAATTACGCTACTATATATTATATATAATATCTGATCAACTTTGCCAATCAAAATGGCAGCCACAGTAGGAATGATGACGTCACACTATGTATTGTGCCTCCAGGGCCTTTAACTCAATTTACATCACTATTGCATTTCCTTCGATGAACGTATGTGCGCTGATTGTATACAATTTCATATGAGTGTTCCCAACTAATGATATGCAGCTGACATGCACACTCGAAGTTACGGGCATTCGCATAATTAGGCAGCGTTCGTCGCGAGAAAAGGCGTGTCTTACTGTTTACGCTGTAAGGATGATCTATTTACCTGTTCCGGCAAACGATAAGTTGCAAATATGGACTAAAAACATTTTAAACGCAGTGTGCTTTATTTTCGTTGTATCACTGAAAAGAATAATTAATGTACAGTAAATATAAGGAATGAATCACAGGTTAATAGTTTCCATCGGGGTATGAACTACATTGGCCATGTTTAAAGTTAGCGTGGATGCACTTTAAACACACTCACACCGTAAAAAATAATTGTTTATTTACACCCATGGTGCGGCCGGGGCATTAACCCATTTCATTCTGGATACATTTAATGGCTTTTGCAAACAACATAGATCCATAACAGCCGCAGTGTGATGCTGCGTGCTGATCAGGATCTAAGTTGTTTGCTACATAGCCAAGTGTCTTAGCAAGATCATCTGAATAGCAAACAGCATAGAGCCTGATCAGACGGAACGTTCCGTGGCGGTTGATCTGGCTCTATGTTCTTTGCAAATACTGTTTGTGAACGTTATCCAGAATGAAATGAAATGGGTGGTTAAGTGGTCGAGTGGTTAAGGTGCAGGCGTAAAACCCGAAATATAAATAAAATATAATAGAATGAAATGGGTTAAGCTCAATTTAGAATTGGAAGCACTACAGCCTTAGCCTTGCATGATCGTAAGAGTCGACTAATTGGGTGTGAGCACTTGATCTTGTTGCTACATAACGCCAGGTGTGATGCCAGCATGTGAGAATTGTTGGCTTCCCGTGTCTCATATTTATATATCCATGTGAATCAGACATGAAACACCAAAATGTTGGGCTTGGCCTGTTTGGTGACATCGAATCTTGACTTTGTTGGTGGTCTGTACAACAACAACAACCAGCTTTCTGATAATTGCATGTACTCCTTGTAGCATCCCTTGTACTCAACATTTAAGTGGAAGTCATGATAGTGCAGTGGTAGCGCGTTCGCTTCAGGTGCAAGGCCTGGCTGGAGTTTGTGCGCCGCTGGAGCCGTTACGATTGTGTCCTTAGGCAAAGCATTTTAATTCCACATTGCCTCTTCTCTCCCTCGTGGTGAAGGATTCCATCATGAATGAGGTCTCGGGGGTGATTAATAAATTGTAAGAACTTTGTTTCGCAATCAAGCTAAAATAAATTTGTATAAACTAAACTAAACATTTAAGACAATCGTATCAGCTCCAGCGGGGTCGCGAACTCCGGGCCTTTCGCACCTGAAGCGAACGTGCTACCACTGCGCTATCACGACATTCACTGTCCATGTTGAATTAACTTGTTGACATTTACTACATCTTCCTAAATGTCCATGTTCTTACTGCAACTATGGTATTCTTCAATTCCCTATAATATAAAATGTTTGATTGCCTACTTACACCTGTAAGCATATTAATGTATTAATTGAGAAGATGAACAGTTTATTTTGGGGGGCCCCCCCCTTCGAGATAACGTGTAATATTTCAATAACCTCTAGAAATTGGTTGGCTCCAGAGCCAAGATGCCAGTTTAGTTAATGGGAAAATATGAAACAATTAGCCAAGAAGAAAACATATGTTATATGTGAAGTTGCTTAAAGATATATAATAACATGAAAACGCAATGGAAATGTTTCATTGATTATTATATTGCAGGACAAGGCATTTAATTGCTTCAATTATCTTGTTTTAAGCAATAGTTAGTGTTGAAATTTTGTCTGCATCTCGGTTTCTTTAAAACGATTAAAATAATCTTGATATAATTTGATGAGAATTCACTTCGCACTTTGAAAACCAGCACTTGTGTAGCATGTGAAACAGTGAATCTCTTTTTTGTTTATTTTTTTGTTTATTTTTTGAACGAAGATTAGCTACGTTGATAAGATTAGAATATAATTTCCAACAGGTGAGAAACTCTTGATCAGGAAGTCGTGATAGCGCAGTGGTAGCGCGTTTGTTTCAGGTGCGAAAGGCCCTGAGTTTGAGCCCCGCTGTAGCCGCTATGAATTGTGCCATTAGTCAAGGCATTTAAATTCCACATTGCCTCTTCTCTCTCTAAGTTGTAAGAACTTGTTTCGCAATTGAGCTAAAATAAATTTGTATAAATATCTTGTTCAGAAAATATCGGTATTTTGAAGTTTTCTTATGGTTGATTGATTTAGATAAACAATTGCACGATAGAATTGTGTTATGAATGGCATACAACGGTGTCCGCTTTCCATGTTGAAATTGCAGGTGATAACCTCGATAAGACCTTTAAAGCGACACTACATCGGGGAAAATGCAACTTTCTATAGACTGTTATTTCCTATTATATGGTATAATTTGTTTCGAAATATTTGCCTCAAAAACTGAGTATTTCAACTAATAAACAAATGTCGTATTGTTGACAAAATAATGTAAATAGGGTCAACATCCAATCGTAATACAACGCGTGTATCCTGAATAACAATGATCTATTGTACAGATTTACCATTATACATGTATCTCACATTCTATTTTTAGACTAGTGTTAGTTAAATTATCTCTAAGCGACAGTATCACGCATTTAGTATTGACTCGAATGACAAACAAACATCAATTCAGGAGCATGGCTGACCATTATATCAAATTCTATTTTCACTTTTGAAAGTTTGTAGACCAACACTGTTACTGTTTCAATGATAGTGTACAAAATATTTTGGCAATTTTAGTAGCGATGCATTTAAATGGGGAAATTAAATTTGGGCTTTTTGCGATGTAATGTCTCTTTACGGTCCTGCCCACTGTGTTTATTTACCCTATTCAATAGTATACATCTAGTTAAAATGTATAGCATACCCTACCCTTGTTTTGTTGTCTGTTTTGCAGGGTTTCTATGCTCTAATGCGCACAATGAAGTCTGCGAAACTAGGTCGCCGCACTACGCTCGCACGCCGTTCAACCGTGAAAATTGAGAAAATAAAATCTGATTCTGGTGAAAAACAAAAGCCTGGATGCTGTATATTACAATAATCCATGGATATTGCACATTCTGACATAACCACATACAACTGTATCAGGGTTCATTCTAGAGGGCGACATGGGGGAAGTAATCACCCCTGGGACCCTGACTTCATCCCCTGGGGACACCACTTCTCCCTAAACAAATAAAAATTACAAACATTTTTAAATATTATCCAATAAAATCAATTACACTGACCATTATAAAGCACTCATTCTATTCAAATACTGTATTTAATGGTCATAATATGTATTCTAACCCTATTATGTTGAAATTTATTAAATAATACATTTAGATGACGCAATTACGCGCTTCCTCACTCCTCCCAAGAATTTGGGTGTAGCTTGAGCCCTGTAACCATAGCATGTTTAACCCATTCAACCCCAAGTAACTGACATGGACTGGTGCATCATATTTTTAGACCAATAAATTAATGAGAAAATTACATTTGGACCAGTTCATTTATCAAAATGGGTAATTTTATCTAAATATAGTATTAATTATTACTGGCAAAAAAGTGCAGATCCTGATGAGACGGCTCGTTACGAGCCGGCTCATCTGGATCTACACTTTTCATAAGCCTATTTAGAGGCCTGTGGGGTTGAAAGGGTTAAACACAACTCCACAATCAACGCAAACATTACATTCAGATTGACTCAACTTGATATTATACCATATTCCTGTATTGCCACAGTTACAGTAGCTCTTTGTGGCGTTTGGGAGTTTAGCAAAAAATATGGAAATGGAATATTGATTGTATGATTTAACCAGAACTAAATCAGCGGGTGATTTCATATTTTCACAGATGGGTTGCTGTACTGGATATGCTAAATGATCCAGAATATGCTAGATGATACAGAATATGCTAAATGCAATCCAGGATATGCTAAATGCAATCCAGGATATGCTAAATGCAATCCAGGATATGGTAAATGCAATCCAGGATATGCTAAATGCAATCCAGGATATGCTAAATGCAATCCAGGATATGCTAAATGCAATCCAGGATATGGTAAATAATCCAGGATGTGCTAAATGATCCAGGATGTGCTAAATGATCTAGATGTGCTAAATGCAATCCAGGATATGGTAAATGCAATCCAGGATATGGTAAATAATCTAGGATGTGCTAAATGATCTGGATGTGCTAAATGATCCAGGATGTGCTAAATGATCTAGATGTGCTAAATGCAATCCAGGATATGGTAAATGCAATCCAGGATATGGTAAATAATCCAGGATGTGCTAAATGATCCAGGATGTGCTAAATGATCTAGATGTGCTAAATGCAATCCAGGATATGCTAAATGCAATCCAGGATATGGTAAATAATCCAGGATGTGCTAAATGATCTGGATGTGCTAAATGATCCAGGATGTGCTAAATGATCTAGATATGCTAAATGACCAGGATATGCTAAATGCCCAGGATATGCTAAATGATCCAGGATATGTTAAATGATCCAGGATGTTCATAGGGTTGGGAGAGGGTGTGATACAAATCACTTGCCCCTCACCGCTGTAGGTTCAAATCTCATTGGAGGTGTCATGTGAGGAAACTATTCAGCTGACTTGCAGAAGATCGGTGGTTCGACCTGGGTACACATCTGTGCCTGATATACTGCTCGGAGGGGGTACCTGGGTACACATCTGTGCCTGATATACTGTTCGGAGGGGGTACCTGGGTACACATCTGTGCCTGATATACTGTTCGGAAGGGGTACCTGGGTACACATCTGTACCTGATATACTGTTCGGAGGGGGTACCTGGGTACACATCTGTGCCTGATATACTGCTCGGAGGGGGTACCTGGGTACACATCTTTGCCTGATATACTGTTCGGAGGGTGTACCTGGGTACACATCTGTGCCTGATATACTGTTCGGAGGGGGTACCTGGGTACACATCTGTGCCTGAAATACTGCTCGGAGGGGGTACCTGGGTACACATCTGTGCCTGATATACTGTTCGGAGGGGGTACCTGGGTACACATCTGTGCCTGATATACTGCTCGGAGGGGGTACCTGGGTACACATCTGTGCCTGTTATACTGTTCGGAAGGGGTACCTGGGTTCTTCCATCACCAAGAATAGTTTGAGATTTGCCATATGACCTAAGCAGTCGGTGTAACTTTAAAACAAACAAAAAACAAACAAAAAACAAACACACAAACAAGCATTAACTGAAGAAACAGACCAGTTATGAAAGTGCAATATGTTATCTACATCAAACATTAAATGAATTTACGCAGAGAGCATGTTTGCAAGTGCTGCAGGGATCAATCCATGTCTGATGACTCATTGCATGACTGGTTTACAGATAAAATCATGGTTTCATTGCAAGGGTAGCTAATTTCTGAACGTGATGAATTATTTCAGATATGTACAACATGTGCCAATGTCCTTGACCCCGGAGTTCTTAAGCATACATTATATACATGTATATCCTGTACGACATGTACAAGTCCCTGACCCGGGAGTTCTTAAGCATACATTATATACATGTATATCCTGTACGACATGTGCCAAAGTCCTTGACCCCGGAGTTCTTAAGCATACATTATATACATGTATATCCTGTATGACATGTACAAGTCCTTGACCCCGGAGTTCTTAAGCATACATTATATACATGTATATCCTGTACGACATGTGCCAAAGTCCTTGACCCCGGAGTTCTTAAGCATACATTATATACATGTATATCCTGTACGACATGTGCCAATGTCCTTGACCCGGGAGTTGTTAAGCATACATTATATACATGTATATCCTGTACGACATGTACAAGTCCCTGACCCGAGAGTTGTTAAGCATACATTATATACATGTATATCCTGTACTACATGTACAAGTCCCTGACCCGGGAGTTGTTAAGCATACATTATATACATGTATATCCTGTACGACATGTGCCAAAGTCCTTGACCCCGGAGTTCTTAAGCATACATTATATACATGTATATCCTGTACGACATGTGCCAAAGTCCTTGACCCCGGAGTTCTTAAGCATACATTATATACATGTATATGCTGTACGACATGTGCCAAAGTCCTTGACCCCGGAGTTCTTAAGCATACATTATATACATGTATATCCTGTACGACATGTGCCAAAGTCCTTGACTCGGGAGTTCTTAAGCGTACATTATATACATGTGACTAGCTGGTGCCCATGTTATGCGCTGGGTGTAAATAGTGTGACAGTGAGGCAAATATGAGGCCCCTAATGATAGATAGAGGCCCTTCCACCATGATTTACCAGAGATAGAGGCCCTTCCATTATGATTTACCATAAATAGAGGCCCTTCCATTATGATTTACCATAGATAGAGGCCCTTCCACCATGATTTACCAGAGATAGAGGCCCTTCCATTATGATTTACCATAGATAGAGGCCATTCCATTATGATTTACCAGAGATAGAGGCCCTTCCATTATGATTTACCATAGATAGAGGCCCTTCCACCATGATTTACCAGAGATAGAGGCCCTTCCATTATGATTTACCATAGATAGAGACCCTTCCATCATGATTTACCATAGATAGATGCCCTTCCACCATGATTTACCATATATAGAGACCATTCCATTATGATTTACCATAGATAGAGGCCCTTTCATTATGATTTACAATAGATAGAGACCCTTCCACCATGATTTACCATATATAGAGACCCTTACATTATGATTTACCATAGATAGAGGCCCTTCCACCATGATTTACCATAGATAGAGGCCCTTCCATTATGATTTACCATAGATAGAGGCCCTTCCATTATGATTTACCATAGATAGAGGCCCTTCCATTATGATTTACCAGAGATAGAGGCCCTTCCACCATGATTTACCATAGATAGAGGCCCTTCCATTATGATTTACCATAGATAGAGGCCCTTCCATTATGATTTACCATAGATAGAGGCCCTTCCATTATGATTTACCAGAGATAGAGGCCCTTCCATTATGATTTACCATAGATAGAGGCCCTTCCATTATGATTTACCATAGATAGAGGCCCTTCCATTATGATTTACCAGAGATAGAGGCCCTTCCATTATGATTTACCAGAGATAGAGGCCCTTCCATTATAATTTACCATAGATAGAGGCCCTTCCACCATGATTTACCATAGATAGAGGCCCTTACATTATGATTTACCATAGATAGAGGCCCTTCCATTATGATTTACCATAGATAGAGGCCCTTCCATTATGATTTACCATAGATAGAGGCCCTTCCATTATGATTTACCAGAGATAGAGGCCCTTCCATTATGATTTACCATAGATAGAGGCCCTTACATTATGATTTACCATAGATAGAGGCCCTTCCATTATGGTAGAGACTATATGATTTTATCCTGATCCCACAAGCCGGCTCATCTGGATCTACACTTTTTGTAAAGCCTGTTTAGAGGTCTGTAGTGTCGAAAGGGTTAATGTAGATATAATTCTATTTAATAAATTTGATATAAATTCAGTCTACTCTTGTCATACCCATTTCTATCAGGCCATCAACTGCTCAAAACACTCGGTAAGCTTTAATTACAATCTAAACATTCTTCGAGCAGAACTTAACCTTGAAATATGATCTGACAAGATGAATTTGATATTATCTAGAGTGTACATACATTGTATAGCACACTGGCAGAGTGTACATGCATTGTATAGCACGCTGGCAGAGTGTACATACATTGTATAGCACGCTGGCAGAGTGTACATACATTGTATAGCACGCTGGCAGAGTGTACATACATTGTATAGCACGCTGGCAGAGTGTACATACATTGTATAGCATGCTGGCAGAGTGTACATACATTGTATATAGCATTCTGGTAGAGTGTACATACATTGTATAGCACGCTGGCAGAGTGTACATACATTGTATAGCACGCTGGCTGAGTGTACATACATTGTATAGCACGCTGGCTTGAGTGTACATACATTGTATAGCATGCTGGCAGAGTGTACATACATTGTATATAGCATTCTGGTAGAGTGTACATACATTGTATAGCACGCTGGCAGAGTGTACATACATTGTATAGCATGCTGGCAGAGTGTACATACATTGTATATAGCATGCTGGTAGAGTGTACATACATTGTATAGCACGCTGGCAGAGTGTACATACATTGTATAGCACGCTGGCTGAGTGTACATACATTGTATAGCACGCTGGCTTGAGTGTACATACATTGTATAGCATGCTGGCTGAGTGTACATACATTGTATAGCATGCTGGCAGAGTGTACATACATTGTATAGCACGCCGGCAGAGTGTACATACATTGTATAGCACGCTGGCTGAGTGTACATACATTGTATAGCACGCTGGCTGAGTGTACATACATTGTATAGCACGCTGGCAGAGTGTACATACATTGTATAGCACGCTGGCAGAGTGTACATGCATTGTATAGCACGCTGGCTGAGTGTACATACATTGTATAGCACGCTGGCTGAGTGTACAAACATTGTATAGCACGCTGGCTGAGTGATTAAGACTACCAATTTGCACACTTGTGAGTTCAATCCTCACCTTTATCAAGTGTTCGGATGAGATTATTCGGATATATTGCGGTTGTTTGTACTACCATATTTACTCCACTATAAGACGACCTCCACTATAAGACGACCTCCACTATAAGACGACCTCCACTATAAGACAACCTCCACTATAAGACGACCTCCACTATAAGACAACCTCCACTATAAGACGACCTCGCCTATAAGACGACCTTTGACGACCTCCACTATAAGACGACCTCCACTATAAGACAACCTCAACTATAAGACGACCTCCACTATAAGACGACCTCCACTACAAGACAACCTCCACTATAAGACAACCTCCCCTATAAGACGACCTCCACTATAAGACAACCTCCACTATAAGACAACTCCACTATAAGACAACCTCCACTATAAGACGACCTCCACTATAAGACGACCCACACTATAAGACAACCTCCACTATAAGACAACCTCCACTATAAGACAACCTCCACTATAAGACAACCTCCACTATAAGACAACCTCAACTATAAGACAACCTCCACTATAAGACAACCTCCACTATAAGACAACCTCCACTATAAGACAACCTCCACTATAAGACGACCTCCACTATAAGACAACCTCCACTACAAGACAACCTCCACTATAAGACGACCTCAACTATAAGACGACCTCCACTACAAGACAACCTCCACTACAAGACAACCTCCACTATAAGATGACCTCCACTATAAGACGACCTCGCCTATAAGATGACCCACACTATAAGACAACCTCCACTATAAGACAACCTCAACTATAAGACGACCTCCACTATAAGACAACCTCCACTATAAGACGACCTCCACTACAAGACAACCTCCACTATAAGACGACCTCGCCTATAAGATGACCCACACTATAAGACAACCTCCACTACAAGACAACCTCCACTATAAGATGACCTCCACTATAAGACGACCTCGCTATAAGATGACCCACACTATAAGACAACCTCCACTACAAGACAACCTCCACTATAAGATGACCTCCACTATAAGACGACCTCGCCTATAAGATGACCCACACTATAAGACAACCTCGCCTATAAGACAACCTCAACTATAAGACGACCTCCACTATAAGACAACCTCCACTATAAGACGACCTCCACTATAAGATGACCTCCACTATAAGATGACCTCCACTATAAGACGACCTCCACTATAAGACGACCTCGCCTATAAGATGACCCACACTATAAGACAACCTCCACTATAAGACGACCTCGCCTATAAGATGACCTCCACTATAAGACGACCTTTGACGACCTCCACTATAAGACAACCTCCACTATAAAACAACCTCCACTATAAGACGACCTCCACTATAAGACGACCTCCACTACAAGACGATCTCCACTATAAGACGTCCCTTCAATCAGTGTTAGTTTGCATAGAACCACGAATAAGGGGAGGGGCGTAACTAATGTTGATAAAACTTGTGGTCCAACTCATTTGCTTCAACATTTATTGATAATTCTTGTGCACAACAATGACATAAATCGTATATACTATGCATAATTATACAAGTGTGTGCATTTGTTTTGTTCTGTGCATTGTATATATAGAATGAATACAATAAAATATTATTAAATTAAACTAAACCCGCGTATAAGACGGGTTGAGAAAATGGAAACCACTCGGAAGTAAAGATCAAACAAATTGTACTGTAAAAACACTGTAACTTATGTCCAATCATAACAAATGCACTGGTGTACAACACTAAATTTGATTTGCTGAACTGCTATTGACAAGTTCAGTTTACAGATAGAGCTGTGAAAGTCTATGCTTTTGTTTCATACAGTCAAACCTGCCTTAAGCAGCCATCAAAGGGAATCACAGAACGTGGCTGCTTAGTACATGTGGCTGCTTAATAGAGGGCAAATGTATAATAAAACAACATATTGAGAATCTGGAAGCTGGCTGCTTAATACAGGTTGGCTGCTTAATGGAGGTGACCACTAACACAGGTTTGACTGTACGCCCATTCAGTTATTAAAAAGGTCATCAATTATTGAGGGTTTTTTCTCTTATAAGACGGGACGCCACTTGGAGGCAATAATCTGGTGATAAAAAATCCTGTCTTATAGGTGAGTAAATACGGTATTACAAAATAGCTGTACATTGTGTATCGATAGTAGCAACTGGGCTACCATTGACTCTAATATATATAATCTATATAACTCTGCACTTTCAACATGCCGGTTAAGTCACACACAAAAAATAAAACACAAAAAGTAAAATTTTACGTTGATGGATGCATCGGTAAGAATGTTTTCATTTTACCCATATCTACATTTACATGCACTACCCCTATGTACACAATTCTTGCTGGTTAGAAATAATATTATAAAACAAATTGCTACCCAGAATTCCGTCAATCAAATCCCATCCACCACAGAACTATAGCTAAGTTAAGTAGTTAGCCGGATGCCTCTCAGAGTTCCTACCCAACCACCTAGTTAATATCTACATGCCCGGTTATGCACTCTCAGAATGCCTGCCCAACCACCTAGTTAATATCTACATGCCCGGTTATGCACTCTCAGAATGCCTGCCCAACCACCTAGTTAATATCTACATGCCCGGTTATGCACTCTCAGAATGCCTACCCAACCACCTAGTTAATATCTACATGCCTGGTTATGCACTCTCAGAATGCCTACCCAACCACCTAGTTAATATCTACATGCCTGGTTATGCACTCTCAGAATTCCTACCCAACCACCTAGTTAATATCTACATGCCTGGTTATGCACTCTCAGAATTCCTACCCAACCACCTAGTTAATATCTACATGCCTGGTTATGCACTCTCAGAATTCCTACCCAACCACCTAGTTAATATCTACATGCAGGGCTATGCACTCTCAGAATTCCTACCCAGCCACCTAGTTAATATCTACATGCCCGGATATGCACTCTCAGAATGCTTACCCAACCACCTAGTTACTATCTACATGCCCGGCTATGCACTCTCAGAATGCTTACCCAACCACCTAGTTAATATCTACATGCCCGGCTATGCACTCTCAGAATGCTTACCCAACCACCTAGTTAATATCTACATGCCCGGCTATGCACTCTCAGAATGCTTACCCAACCACCTAGTTAATATCTACATGCCCGGCTATGCACTCTCAGAATGCTTACCCAACCACCTAGTTAATATCTACATGCCCGGCTATGCACTCTCAGAATGCTTACCCAACCACCTAGTTAATATCTACATGCCGGCTATGCACTCTCAGAATCTACCCAACCACCTAGTTAATATCTACATGCCCGGCTATGCACTCTCAGAATGCTTACCCAACCACCTAGTTAATATCTACATGCCCGGCTATGCACTCTCAGAATGCTTACCCAACCACCTAGTTAATATCTACATGCCCGGCTATGCACTCTCAGAATGCTTACCCAACCACCTAGTTAATATCTACATGCCCGGCTATGCACTCTCAGAATGCTTACCCAACCACCTAGTTAATATCTACATGCCCGGCTATGCACTCTCAGAATGCTTACCCAACCACCTAGTTAATATCTACATGCCCGGCTATGCACTCTCAGAATGCTTACCCAACCACCTAGTTAATATCTACATGCCCGGTTATGCACTCTCAGAATGCTTACCCAACCACCTAGTTAATATCTACATGCCCGGCTATGCACTCTCAGAATGCTTACCCAACCACCTAGTTAATATCTACATGCCCGGCTATGCACTCTCAGAATGCTTACCCAACCACCTAGTTAATATCTACATGCCCGGCTATGCACTCTCAGAATTCCTACCCAACCACCTAGTTAATATCTACATGCCCGGCTATGCACTCTCAGAATGCTTACCCAACCACCAATAAGCTTACATAGTTTAATAATTTGCTCTAAAATTCTGTAAATATTCAATCACTTTCATATGTTTTCTGGGCTCATATTATGAACTTGTGTGTAAACATTTTCCAGAAATTCATAATCCTCTGAATCCCCCCCCCCGACGTTTTCCCTGCATTACCCTCGCATGCATATATAAATAAACTTTGTATTTTCTCATAAAATGTTTTCTCAATTTTATTTCTGAATTTCATTATTTGTAAGATAAATCTGATTTGTACGTTTTTCTCAGAATATTAAACTATGATGTTGTTGATCATTGTTTAATAGTTGAAATTATAAGTGAAGAAAACATCCATAATTATGTATAATAATCAATCACCGTAGACAATGGGAACAATGGCTTCCTTGTCCATAATACGGGAACAATGGCTTCTTGTCCACGATACGGGAACAATGGCTTCTTGTCCATGATACAGGAACAATGGCTTCTTGTCCATGATATGGGAACAATGACTTCTTGTCCATGATACGGGAATAATGGCTTCTTGTCCATGATACGGGAACAATGGCTTCCTGTCCATGATACGGGAACAATGACTTCTTGTCCATGATACGGGAACAATAGCTTCTTGTCCATGAACAATGGCTTCTTGTCCATGATATGGGAACAATGACTTCTTGTCCATGATACGGGAACAATAGCTTCTTGTCCATGAACAATGGCTTCTTGTCCATGATACGGGAACAATGACTTCTTGTCCTTGATACGGGAACAATGGCTTCTTGTCCATGATACGGAAACAATGACTTCTTGTCCATGATACGGGAACAATGACTTCTTGTCCTTGATATGGGAACAATGACTTCTTGTCCATGATACGGGAACAATGGCTTCTTGTTCATGATACAGGAACAATGGCTTCTTGTCCATGATATGGGAACAATGACTTCTTGTCCATGATACGGGAACAATGACTTCTTGTCCATGATATGGGAACAATGGCTTCTTGTCCTTGATACAGGAACAATGGCTTCTTATCCATGATACGGGAACAATGACTTCTTGTCCATGATACGAGAACAATGGCTTCTTGTCCATGATACGGGAACAATGGCTTCTTGTCCATGATACAGGAACAATGGCTTCTTGTCCATGATACGGGAACAATGACTTCTTGTCCATGATATGGGAACAATGACTTCTTGTCCTTAATACGGGAACAATGACTTCTTGTCCTTGATATAGGAACAATGACTTCTTGTCCATGATATGGGAACAATGGCTTCTTGACCATGATACGGGAACAATGACTTCTTGTCCTTGATACAGGAACAATGGCTTCTTGACCATGATACGGGAACAATTGACTTCTTGTCCATGATACGGGAACAATGACTTCTTGTCCTTGATACAGGAACAATGGCTTCTTGACCATGATACGGGAACAATTGACTTATTGTCCATGATACGGGAACAATGACTTCTTGTCCATGATATGGGAACAATGACTTCTTGTCCTTGATACGGGAACAATGACTTCTTGTCCATGATACAGGAACAATGACTTCTTGTCCATGATATGGGAACAATGGCTTCTTGACCATGATACAGGAACAATGACTTCTTGTCCTTGATACAGGAACAATGGCTTCTTGACCATGATATGGGAACAATGACTTCTTGTCCATGAACAATGGCTTCTTGTCCATGACACGGGAACAATGACTTCTTATCCTTGATACGGGAACAATGGCTTCTTGTCCTTGATACGGGAACAATTGCTTCTTGTCCATGAACAATGGCTTCTTGTCCATGATACTGGAACAATGACTTCTTATCCTTGATACAGGAACAATGACTTCTTGTCCATGATACGGGAACAATGACTTCTTGTCCATGATATGGGAACAATGACTTCTTGTCCATGATATGGGAACAATGACTTCTTGTCCTTGATACAGGAACAATGGCTTCTTGTCCATGATACGGGAACAATGACTTCTTGTCCTTGATACGGGAACAATAGCTTCTTGTCCATGATACAGGAACAATGGCTTATTGTCCTTGATATGGGAACAATGACTTCTTGTCCATGATATGGGAACAATGGCTTCTTGACCATGATACGGGAACAATGACTTCTTGTCCTTGATACAGGAACAATGGCTTCTTGTTCATGATATGGGAACAATGACTTCTTGTCCATGATATGGGAACAATGATTTCTTGTCCATGATATGGGAACAATGGCTTCTTGTCCTTGATATGGGAACAATGACTTCTTGTCCATGATATGGGAACAATGGCTTCTTGTCAATGATACAGGAACAATGACTTCTTGTCCTTGATACAGGAACAATGGCTTCTTGTCCTTGATACAGGAACAATGGCTTCTTGACCATGATATGGGAACAATGACTTCTTGTCCATGAACAATGGCTTCTTGTCCATGACACGGGAACAATGACTTCTTATCCTTGATACGGGAACAATGGCTTCTTGACCATGATACGGGAACAATTGACTTCTTGTCCATGATACGGGAACAATGACTTCTTGTCCTTGATACAGGAACAATGGCTTCTTGACCATGATATGGGAACAATTGACTTCTTGTCCATGATACGGGAACAATGACTTCTTGTCCATGATATGGGAACAATGACTTCTTGTCCTTGATACGGGAACAATGACTTCTTGTCCATGATACAGGAACAATGACTTCTTGTCCATGATATGGGAACAATGGCTTCTTGACCATGATACAGGAACAATGACTTCTTGTCCTTGATACAGGAACAATGGCTTCTTGACCATGATATGGGAACAATGACTTCTTGTCCATGAACAATGGCTTCTTGTCCATGACACGGGAACAATGACTTCTTATCCTTGATACGGGAACAATGGCTTCTTGTCCTTGATACGGGAACAATTGCTTCTTGTCCATGAACAATGACTTCTTGTCCATGATATGGGAACAATGACTTCTTGTCCATGATATGGGAACAATGACTTCTTGTCCTTGATACAGGAACAATGGCTTCTTGTCCATGATACGGGAACAATGACTTCTTGTCCATGATACGGGAACAATAGCTTCTTGTCCATGAACAATGGCTTCTTGTCCATGATATGGGAACAATGACTTCTTGTCCATGATACGGGAACAATAGCTTCTTGTCCATGAACAATGGCTTCTTGTCCATGATACGGGAACAATGACTTCTTGTCCTTGATACGGGAACAATGGCTTCTTGTCCATGATACGGAAACAATGACTTCTTGTCCATGATACGGGAACAATGACTTCTTGTCCTTGATATGGGAACAATGACTTCTTGTCCATGATACGGGAACAATGGCTTCTTGTTCATGATACAGGAACAATGGCTTCTTGTCCATGGTATGGGAACAATGACTTCTTGTCCATGATACGGGAACAATGACTTCTTGTCCATGATATGGGAACAATGGCTTCTTGTCCTTGATACAGGAACAATGGCTTCTTATCCATGATATGGGAACAATGGCTTCTTGACCATGATACGGGAACAATGACTTCTTGTCCTTGATACAGGAACAATGGCTTCTTGACCATGATACGGGAACAATTGACTTATTGTCCATGATACGGGAACAATGACTTCTTGTCCATGATATGGGAACAATGACTTCTTGTCCTTGATACTGGAACAATGACTTCTTGTCCATGATACAGGAACAATGACTTCTTGTCCATGATATGGGAACAATGGCTTCTTGACCATGATACAGGAACAATGACTTCTTGTCCATGATACGGGAACAATGACTTCTTGTCCATGATACGGGAACAATAGCTTCTTGTCCATGAACAATGGCTTCTTGTCCATGATATGGGAACAATGACTTCTTGTCCATGATACGGGAACAATAGCTTCTTGTCCATGAACAATGGCTTCTTGTCCATGATACGGGAACAATGACTTCTTGTCCTTGATACGGGAACAATGGCTTCTTGTCCATGATATGGAAACAATGACTTCTTGTCCATGATACGGGAACAATGACTTCTTGTCCTTGATATGGGAACAATGACTTCTTGTCCATGATACGGGAACAATGGCTTCTTGTTCATGATACAGGAACAATGGCTTCTTGTCCATGATATGGGAACAATGACTTCTTGTCCATGATACGGGAACAATGACTTCTTGTCCATGATATGGGAACAATGGCTTCTTGTCCTTGATACAGGAACAATGGCTTCTTATCCATGATACGGGAACAATGACTTCTTGTCCATGATACGAGAACAATGGCTTCTTGTCCATGATACGGGAACAATGGCTTCTTGTCCATGATACAGGAACAATGGCTTCTTGTCCATGATACGGGAACAATGACTTCTTGTCCATGATATGGGAACAATGACTTCTTGTCCTTAATACGGGAACAATGACTTCTTGTCCTTGATATGGGAACAATAACTTCTTGTCCATGATATGGGAACAATGGCTTCTTGACCATGATACGGGAACAATGACTTCTTGTCCTTGATACAGGAACAATGGCTTCTTGACCATGATACGGGAACAATTGACTTCTTGTCCATGATGCGGGAACAATGACTTCTTGTCCTTGATACAGGAACAATGGCTTCTTGACCATGATACGGGAACAATTGACTTATTGTCCATGATACGGGAACAATGACTTCTTGTCCATGATATGGGAACAATGACTTCTTGTCCTTGATATGGGAACAATGACTTCTTGTCCATGATACAGGAACAATGACTTCTTGTCCATGATATGGGAACAATGGCTTCTTGACCATGATACAGGAACAATGACTTCTTGTCCTTGATACAGGAACAATGGCTTCTTGACCATGATATGGGAACAATGACTTCTTGTCCATGAACAATGGCTTCTTGTCCATGACACGGGAACAATGACTTCTTATCCTTGATACGGGAACAATTGCTTCTTGTCCATGAACAATGGCTTCTTGTCCATGATACTGGAACAATGACTTCTTATCCTTGATACAGGAACAATGACTTCTTGTCCATGATACGGGAACAATGACTTCTTGTCCATGATATGGGAACAATGACTTCTTGTCCATGATATGGGAACAATGACTTCTTGTCCTTGATACAGGAACAATGGCTTCTTGTCCATGATATGGGAACAATGATTTCTTGTCCATGATACGGGAACAATAGCTTCTTGTCCATGATACAGGAACAATGGCTTATTGTCCTTGATATGGGAACAATGACTTCTTGTCCATGATATGGGAACAATGGCTTCTTGTCCATGATACGGGAACAATGACTTCTTGTCCTTGATACAGGAACAATGGCTTCTTGTTCATGATATGGGAACAATGACTTCTTGTCCATGATATGGGAACAATGATTTCTTGTCCATGATATGGGAACAATGGCTTCTTGTCCTTGATATGGGAACAATGACTTCTTGTCCATGATATGGGAACAATGGCTTCTTGTCAATGATACAGGAACAATGACTTCTTGTCCTTGATACAGGAACAATGGCTTCTTGTCCTTGATACGGGAACAATGGCTTCTTGACCATGATATGGGAACAATGACTTCTTGTCCATGAACAATGGCTTCTTGTCCATGACACGGGAACAATGACTTCTTATCCTTGATACGGGAACAATGGCTTCTTGACCATGATACGGGAACAATTGACTTCTTGTCCATGATACGGGAACAATGACTTCTTGTCCTTGATACAGGAACAATGGCTTCTTGACCATGATACGGGAACAATTGACTTCTTGTCCATGATACGGGAACAATGACTTCTTGTCCATGATATGGGAACAATGACTTCTTGTCCTTGATACGGGAACAATGACTTCTTGTCCATGATACAGGAACAATGACTTCTTGTCCATGATATGGGAACAATGGCTTCTTGACCATGATACAGGAACAATGACTTCTTGTCCTTGATACAGGAACAATGGCTTCTTGACCATGATATGGGAACAATGACTTCTTGTCCATGATACGGGAACAATGACTTCTTGTCCATGATATGGGAACAATGACTTCTTGTCCTTGATACGGGAACAATGACTTCTTGTCCATGATACAGGAACAATGACTTCTTGTCCATGATATGGGAACAATGGCTTCTTGACCATGATACAGGAACAATGACTTCTTGTCCTTGATACAGGAACAATGGCTTCTTGACCATGATATGGGAACAATGACTTCTTGTCCATGAACAATGGCTTCTTGTCCATGACATGGGAACAATGACTTCTTATCCTTGATACGGGAACAATGGCTTCTTGTCCTTGATACGGGAACAATTGCTTCTTGTCCATGAACAATGACTTCTTGTCCATGATATGGGAACAATGACTTCTTGTCCATGATATGGGAACAATGACTTCTTGTCCTTGATACAGGAACAATGACTTCTTGTCCATGATACGGGAACAATGATTTCTTGTCCATGATACGGGAACAATGGCTTCTTGTCCATGATACAGGAACAATGGCTTATTGTCCTTGATATGGGAACAATGACTTCTTGTCCTTGATACGGGAACAATGGCTTCTTGTCCAGGATACGGGAACAATGACTTCTTGTCCTTGATACAGGAACAATGGCTTCTTGTTCATGATATGGGAACAATGACTTCTTGTCCATGATACGGGAACAATGATTTCTTGTCCATGATATGGGAACAATGGCTTCTTGTCCTTGATATGGGAACAATGACTTCCTGTCCATGATATGGGAACAATGGCTTCTTGTCAATGATACAGGAACAATGACTTCTTGTCCTTGATACGGGAACAATGGCTTCTTGTCCTTGATACGGGAACAATGGCTTCTTGACCATGATATGGGAACAATGACTTCTTGTCCATGAACAATGGCTTCTTGTCCATGACACGGGAACAATGACTTCTTATCCTTTATACGGGAACAATGGCTTCTTGTCCTTGATACGGGAACAATTGCTTCTTGTCCATGAACAATGGCTTCTTGTCCATGATATGGGAACAATGACTTCTTATCCTTGATACAGGAACAATGACTTCTTGTCCATGATACGGGAACAATGACTTCTTGTCCATGATATGGGAACAATGACTTCTTGTTCATGATATGGGAACAATGACTTCTTGTCCTTGATACAGGAACAATGGCTTCTTGTCCATGATACGGGAACAATGACTTCTTGTTCATGATACGGGAACAATGGCTTCTTGTCCATGATACGGGAACAATGATTTCTTGTCCATGATACGGGAACAATGGCTTATTGTCCTTGATATGGGAACAATGACTTCTTGTCCATGATATGGGAACAATGGCTTCTTGTCCATGATACGGGAACAATGACTTCTTGTCCTTGATACAGGAACAATGGCTTCTTGTTCATGATATGGGAACAATGACTTCTTGTCCATGATATGGGAACAATGATTTCTTGTCCATGATATGGGAACAATGGCTTCTTGTCCATGATATGGGAACAATGACTTCTTGTCCATGATATGGGAACAATGACTTCTTGTCCATGATATGGGAACAATGATTTCTTGTCCATGATATGGGAACAATGGCTTCTTGTCCATGATATGGGAACAATGATTTCTTGTCCATGATATGGGAACAATGACTTCTTGTCCATGATATAGGAACAATGACTTCTTGTCCATGATATGGGAACAATGGCTTCTTGTCAATGATACAGGAACAATGACTTCTTGTCCATGATACGGGAACAATGACTTCTTGTCCTTGATATGGGAACAATGACTTCTTGTCCATGATATGGGAACAATGGCTTCTTGTCCATGATACAGGAACAATGGCTTCTTGTCCATGATACGGGAACAATGACTTCTTGTCCATGATATGGGAACAATGACTTCTTGTCCATGATACAGGAACAATGGCTTCTTGTCCTTGATATGGGAACAATGACTTCTTGTCCATGATATGGGAACAATGACTTCTTGTCCTTGATATGGGAACAATGACTTCTTGTCCATGATATGGGAACAATGGCTTCTTGTCCATGATACAGGAACAATGGCTTCTTGTCCTTGATACGGGAACAATGACTTATTGTCCATGATATGGGAACAATGACTTCTTGTCCATGATATGGGAACAATGACTTCTTGTCCATGATATGGGAACAATGGCTTCTTGTTCTTGATACGGGAACAATGGCTTCTTGTCCTTGATATGGGAACAATGACTTCTTTTCCATGCTACGGGAACAATGACTTCTTGTCCATGATATGGGAACAATGACTTTTTGTCCATGATACGGGAACAATGGCTTCTTGTCCATGATACGGGAACAATAGCTTCTTGTCAGGTTCGATCCTCGGACCGGGAAGTATGTGTGATGGTACAGTGGTCGCCAGATCGGACAGGTGGGTTTTCTCCGGGTACTTAAATTTCCTCCCACACGAATGACCACATTTACGCTTTCATCTGCGCCAATGAGAGTGATTAATATAAGTTGTTAAAACTTCGCAATTGTTGTAAAATAAATAAAATAAAAATTAGCATAGAGCCAGATCAGATGGCTCAGAATGTGCCGCCTGATCAGGCTCTATGCTGTTTGCTATTCGGATAGTGGAGCTAAAACAGTTGGCTGAATAGCAACTTTCGAATCGGGTTAAAGCACATTACAAATTGTGCAAGCTTCTGCTGGCAATATGTTAGATAGCTGTTTTCTAAGTATTCCGTTGGCAATATGTTACCAGAAAGTGAAAACAAGTTTTTGATACTCGATAGCTGTTTTCTAAGTATTCCGTTGGCAATATGTTACCAGCAAGTGAAAACAAGTTTTTGATACTCGATAGCTGTTTTCTAAGTATTCCGTTGGCAATATGTTACCAGCAAGTGAAAACAAGTTTTTGATACTCGATAGCTGTTTTCTAAGTATTCCGTTGGCAATATGTTACCAGCAAGTGAAAACAAGTTTTTGATACTCGATAGCTGTTTTCTAAGTATTCCGTTGGCAATATGTTACCAGCAAGTGAAAACAAGTTTTTGATACTCGGTAGCTGTTTTCTAAGTATTCTTCTCTTATTATTTTCAGGTATTTTATGACTTAATGAGGGAGATTAGGACACGGAAGATGAAGGCAAGTCAGCAAAATAATGGACAGAAAAAGAAAAAGAACACGAGCAAGAGGAAATGTGTCATTCTATAATGCTTAGTGCTCTTAGGATAATTTTTTGTCTTGGACATTTTTATTGGACCTTATCTGAGGACCATTCTGTAAATTACTTTATGAACTGACCAATCCATGTCGAGATTAATATTTAGTGCTGGATGATACTCTCTTAGATATTGACCAATCAGAAGGTGGATCAGTATTCAGTGCATGGTAATATCATTGAGGTATTGACCAATCAGAGGTGAGATTAGTATCCAATGGAGGGTTATATATTTGAGATGTTGACCAATCAGAAGTGAGATTAGTATTCAATGGAGGGTTATATATCTTTGATATATTGACCAATCAGAAGAAAGAGTGCAAACAGAAGCAGTGCTGGTTATTCAATTCTGGATCGTACATGGAAATATTGACCAATTACACTTGCAGGTGTTCAGTGCAAGGTAATACTCACGAATATTAACCAATCAGAAGCTGAATTCGGTGCTAGATGATACACTTTCAGGCATTGTCCAATCAGAATGCAGTAAATGGCAAGATGTAATTGGTCAATGGAAATAATCATTTGTGCAAAAGAGTTATTGGAACATGGAAGATACCGTAGTTAGTGTTCTCGTTTTTTTCTGTGAGAAATTGTGAGTTAGCACACCCCTCATTTATGGAACCCAGTGGAGCAGTGATTAGAGATTGTAGAACCTACAGTTTCAGCTGCTAAATATTTACTTATATCTCACCATCTTTAAGATTGAAGGCTGGAAACACAATCTTAAAGGCATCATGATATAAAAAATTGATGATTAGTAACAAAACCAGGGGTACATTCAAGATTTCAGTATAGTAGGACGTGGGGGGGGGGAGGGGAGGGGGTTAGATGAACACAAGTTGTATCAAACTTCACTGAACATATATTAATATTTAGTTGGCATATATTGGGTGCATACCCTATTGTTTTTGGATTCCCTATTTATTCTAAACAAAAAAAACACTCGGAATGTATGCAAAAGTTATGTAAATATTGTGCAGAAATGTGCAGCCTCAAGGTCAGACGTGTTCCAATTAAATATCAAACCTTGTGTGTATAATGTATGTCGTGTAAAATCTTAGTTATGACTTACAAATTCTACAAATTACGTAGTAGGTAGTTTGCTAACCAATTGCATTTCAGTGTTCTACACATTAAGTTCACATTGGTAATTTAAGAATTAGTTTGTTCGTAATGTAATCTGTATGAAAAGATGCAATAACTCTTATAACCAGGGCTCATTCTAGAGGGTGATTTGGGCGAAATAGTCGCTGAGAGACCCTGACTTCGCCCCCCCCCCTGTGGGCCCCACCCCACCACTCCCTAAAACTAAAAAAAATAATTATATTTTGTTTTTACAATTTTCATATATAATTTTGTCCAGTAAGCTACACTGGCCCATTATAAAGCACTCCTACATATTTTGTTGAAATTTATTAAATAACGCCATCGCGTGCTTTCTCACCTCTCCCAAAAATTCTGACCTAGAATGAGCCCTGTGTAGCACCTACATGAAGTGTGTACGTAAGAAGCTACGGTATGTTTTATACTGCCATGCGAAGCTATTACAAGTCTTATTTTTATACGCCAAACAAATACTAGTTTGGAATCGGTAAGACTTTTATTTCAACTTTATGTGGGGCTTCATATTGAGCCTGATTTCAGTGTTTACCAAACATTTATACATTATAGACAGATTGAAATCATATGGTCATGTTTCATATCTTGTGCTAACTGTTTCCATGGCAATGACTCCCAAGACGTGGGTTCATATCCGGAAACGTATGTAGTGTTGCTTGGCGCTCGATTATTTATAAGGCCTTATTAAAGCACATTTTATTATATATTAATAATTTAATACATCAATTTGTTTAACCCTTTCAACACCACAGACCTCTAAATAGGCTTACAAAAAGTGTAGATCCAGATGAGCTGGCTCGTGACGAACCGTCTCATCAGGGTATCGGCACCTTTTGCTAGTAATATTACTATTTTGATACAAAATTATCCATTTTGATAAATGAACTGGTCCAAATGTAATTTTCTTATTAATTTATTGGTCTAAAAATATCATGGACCAGTCCATGTCAGTTACTTGGGGTTGAATGGGTTAAACAGCTGGCCTAGAATAGACATCGCTGTTTAATAATTTGTCAGTCGTTTTTTTTACATACATGAATTTGTTTAACTTGCTATCATTATATATTCAGTGTATCGTTACATCACGCTTATGCAACCTTGAGTTGATACAACGACACACAAGGGCTGTAACTCTGCTTCAGTTATTTCACTCGATTGTCGTGCGCGTCAAATTTTCACAGCAACGGCGATATTTTTGTGTCTGGTTGCAAGGAGTATGCTTAGCACAGAGCTAATATGTACCGTATAAACCCGACTATAAGTCGATCTCGGCGGAAGTCGATCTCGGCGGAAGTCAAGTTTTGGCTCGAAAAAGCTGATTTTAAGCTGGATCCGTCCTTAAGTCGAGGATACATTGTGGGTTTTCTTTCATTTTTGAATGAAACTTGTCTAAAATTGAATTACCACAATTTGTCTGCCTCGAATACATTTTCACAATATTCTGTAAAACCTACTGCTTACGTGCAGGTATTTAGCATAGGCCACATGATCAACTCAATTTTTTTAAAACTTAAAAAATAATTTCGAAATTTTTCTCGGCCATTTTACTTTAATCACACATTTGGATGAGAACAAGGTTGACTTATGGCCGGGTATATACGGTATCGTGTCACCTCTACAACGACCTCAGAGATGTGTGTCAAACATTATAAGTGATTTCATTGGTTGATTCTGAGATTTACGCTCTGCTGAACCCAATCCGAAGCCTGAGATTGGATAAAAGTTTTATAACCTTGGGCCTGGTTTACCATAAATAGAATGAATAAGGAAGATTGACTGATACAAGGAGGTGGCTTATTGTGAGAGGTTTACACTATTATATGGATTACATGGTGGATGTAATATGGGGCATGTAGTGGATGTAATATGGGGCATGTAGTGGATGTAATATGGTGCATGTAGTTGGTGCAAGGGTGCTGTTATAGGTGTCGAGAGTTTTTTGGGTTTTTTTTTTCAAAGTTTATTTAACGTCGTTACCGGTTGCCTATATGAGTGACGGGTAGTTTACCTAACAACACCTTTCCTGGGCAGGCTCCAGTGGTTAACCAGTACTTACTGCACCAACCTCCGTAACAAACTGCCAACTTGTTCATAATATTGAGAGTTGGTCTCGCCTATTTTCTAATAGAGGTAATGGATTTTTCAAGGGAGAAAACTTTGGCAATATATAAAATGTAAAACATTATTGAGTTATTTCCCTTATTTCAGTGGATACCGTGATTGCCACTAGTTTATACAAATTTATTTTAACTCAATTGCGAAACAAGTTCTTACAACATTAGTTAAATCACTCTCGCGACCTCATTCCTGATGGAATCCATCGCCATGAGGAAGAGAGGAGGCAATGTGGCACACTCGTAATGGCTACAGCTGGGTTTGAACTCCGGGCTTCTCACCTGAATCGAACGCGCTATCACAACTATTCACCACACTGGATTGTGTAGTAAGATGGTACATTTATCTACATATTACAAATGAATTACTTCATTTTCATCTGAAATCATTTAATGGGGGAGGGGTTGGATATGAGGGAGGGTGTTTGGAAGTGGAGCTAACCAATTTAACTTATTTGTGTTTAAGATGGAAGATTGGGTTGTGAGTTTGATTTTTGATTTTTCATCAAAAATGTTGGCTAGTCAACATGGGGGTTGGGGGTATGGAGGGACGTTGTGTATGCATCATTATACTCTATGGGTTGGGGGATGGAGGTACGTTGTGTATGCATCATTATACTCCTATGGGTTGGGGGATGGAGGAACGTTGTGTATGCATCATTATACTCCTATGGGTTGGGGGTATGGGAGGAACGTTGTGTATGGGTTGGGGGTATGGAGGGACGTTGTGTATGTATTATTATACTTGTATAGGTTGGGGGATGGAGGTACGTTGTGTATGCATCATTATACTCCTATGGGTTGGGGTATGGAGGGACGTTGTGTATGCATCATTATACTCCTATGGGTTGGGGGTATGGAGGAACGTTGTGTATGGGTTGGGGGTATGGAGGGACGTTGTGTATGTATTATTATACTCGTATGGGTTGGGGGTATGGAGGACGTTGTGTATGCATCATTATACTCGTATGGGTTGGGGGTATGGAGGGACGTTGTGTATGCATCATTATACTCGTATGGGTAGGGGGTATGGAGGGACGTTGTGTATGCATTATTATACTCGTAGGGTTGGGGGTATGGAGGGATGTTGTGTACGGGTTGGGGTATGGAGGCATGTTGTGTATGGGTTGGGGTATGGAGGCACATTGTGTATGGGTTGGGAGGGTGGAGGCATGTTGTGTATGGGTTGGGGGTGGAGGCACGTTGTGTATGGGTTGGGGTATGGAGGCACGTTGTGTATGGGTTGGGGATGGAGGCACATTGGGGATGGAGGCACGTTGTGCATGGGTTGGGGTATGGAGGCACGTTGTGTATGGGTTGGTATGGAGGCACATTGTGTATGGGTTGGGGTATGGAGGCACATTGTGTATGGGTTGGGGGTATGGAGGCATGTGTGTATGGGTTGGGGATGGAGGCACGTTGTGTATGGGTTGGGGGATGGAGGCACATTGGGGATGGAGGCACGTTGTGTATGGGTTGGGTATGGAGGCACGTTGTGTATGGGTTGGGGTATGGAGGCACATTGTGTATGGGTTGGGATATGGAGGCACGTTGTGTATGGTTGGGTGTATGGAGGCACGTTGTGTATGGGTTGGGGATATGGAGGCATATTGTGTATGGGTTGGGGGTATGGAGGCATGTTGTGTATGGGTTGGGGGGTGTATGCACGTTGTGTATGGGTTGGGGTATGGAGGGACGTTGTGTATGGGTTGGGGTATGGAGGCACGTTGTGTATGGGTTGGGGGTATGGAGGCATGTTGTGTATGGGTTGGGGTATGGAGGCACGTTGTGTATGGGTTGGGGTATGGAGGCACGTTGTGTATGGGTTGGGGGTATGGAGGCACGTTGTGTATGGGTTGGGGGTATGGAGGCACGTTGTTTGTGTATGCATCATTATACTCGTATTTCTTTTAACTGTCATAATGATTTTCATGAAGGTTTCTTCTCAAACATTTAATTATTTTTACATGTATTTAAATTAGGGATGGCAACGAATAGCGAGTTTACTATTCGAATATTCGGTCGGGAAGGTATTCGAATATTCGATATAATTCTATCAAAAACTCAAAATTACTCACTGTTATAAAAATTGCCAAATTAAGCTACTTTCTGTTTTATGCGTAAACGTCTATAAGGCCATGCAAATATGACGACTCATTCAGTTATTGTTATCGGCCACTGTATATTCATGGGCGTTTTCACAAATGAAGCCGATGTCACTTGAACTGCTTTCCGTTGAAGTGTGTTTGTTTTTCAAATGATTATTCAGATTGATGTTGTACCCAAATATGTTAAAATCCAATATGCATAGATTAGCATTTTTGAAGACAATATTGTAAAAATCGTACTTTAAATAGTATGTTTGGGTAATATTGATCAGTTAATTAAAAATGTAAGAAACATGGGGGTGGATGGTGTTGCAATGTGTCTCTAATAGTTCAAAGGAATGTTCTCGTCTACACAGTTTTGACAGCTTAATTAAACACTACCTACCTTAGCACCTACTATAATTATCCAAGTGTCAATTAATACCTGCCACAATATGACCACAACATGGTTTATTCACACATCCTGGGGCAATTTCTTTTGTATTGGAAGGTTTTATGATGGTTTCAAAAGAAAACAACATATCTGATTTACGAGTTTATTTCATTTTTGCCAATATAACTTTTCCCCCCGAATATTCGAATACTGAAATATTCGTTGCCATTCCTAATTTAAATAAAGCTATGCTGACAATGATTTCAACTGTACCTCTTCTGTGTCTTCGGGTATTAACTTAGGGTTTATTCTAGAGTGGAAAAAGGGTTGGTCAGAAAAGGGGCAGGGTGGGTCAGAAAAGGGGCAGGATTGGTCAGAAAAGGGGCAGGGTTGGTCAGAAAAGGGGCAGGGTGGGTCAGAAAAGGGGCAGGGTGGGTCAGAAAAGGGGCAGGGTTGGTCAGAAAAGGGGCAGGGATGGTCAGAAAAGGGGCAAGGTTGGTCAGAAAAGAGCCAGGGTGCATTTTGAACAGCAATGAGGGGTGGGAGGGAGTAATATGGGGTTAGCCCCGAGAAAAGATTGCTAAATTACGATAATTGATCAAAGAGGCAGTAAGGCAGTACATATTGGTGAACATGTGGACGAGTTGTAAGCTATCTGCGGTCTGTCCGCACGACTGCATCTGTCGAGGCTTAGAAATATATATATATAAAAAAATAATGAAAAATGGCGGGGCTAAAGGGCAGACCACTCTGCCATTCCGCTCTAGAAAATACCCTATGACTATTATTTCATTCTGTGATTATGTTGCAAAATTATTGTTGACATATTAAATTATATACTTGTTGTTAGCTTGTGCCATTCAATGCACATGTAATGTATATACTAAGGCCTAAGTGTTGGTCAGTGTACAAATATATATATATATGTGTGATAGCACACTACTGTAGTGTTTGTAGACAATTAGAATAATGCTAGGAGGTTTTTGTGTAGTGTTCATTTATTTCGTGTGTGGTCAATGAGCGACATTACTTGTTTCTATTACCTCCCTTGGCAGATAAAATTACATTTATCCCAAAACATAGAACGCTATATTGGTCATTTTATTTTGAATCCTTATTATTAATTATTTTTACTGTTCCCAGATATGAGAAATATGATATTATGAAAATCATGTTAATTAACTCTGCATGCTGGGTAAAATAACGACTACACTTAGTTCAAATCATTGTAGCAGGTGACAAGTCGTTAAATGTGTTTTTTCTTATTGATAGCGGAAAATTCTGGAAATATGTCCTGGAATTTCATTAGAATTGTGTCGTTTTATAGCATTTTATGAAATACATCAGCCATTAACTGGACATCCTAACTGGAATACAGCACCCATTAACTGGACAACCTAACTGGAATACAGCAGCCATTAACTGGACATCCTAACTGGAATACAGCAGCCATTAACTGGACATCCTAATTGGAATACAGCAGCCATTAACTGGACATCCTAACTGAAATACAGCAGCCATTACCGTATATTCCCTATTGAAAGCGGGGCGGGGGGCGATACACATTTTGCAACCAGGTACAACAGACTGGTTACTGTATGTGAAGTTTATATAACAGAACACAGAAATCAAGTATCTGTGAAGAACTGAAGAACATTTACATTTGTTTCAGTTCATTTTCGCGTTTGGTTGCACATTGGTTGAACTTTTCACATTATTGACAATTTGCCCACACTGATCTCCACTCTCACATTGTGTGCACTGTACAATGCCTCCCCCCCATGGCCCCCATTCAGATAGTGTCATTATTTATTGTGCATTGGGTAGACCAGTATATGTAGAATGTGTACTTGCCTAGCACTCTGTTGTTTATATTGAGCTCTGTGAACTTATGTGATGTAATCAACGTTTGACAAGCTGTCATATATACTCGTGTGCTTGCACCTCTACAGCCTCCCGCACAATACCACTAGAAACTTACCTGTTACGTATAATTGTTACAAATATGTAATATTGTTTTTGACAGTTTTATTGTCCAGAATTATTGTGTCCAGGGTTAAAGTTGAGCCTTCAGATAAAGTGGCGCTACATCTCAAAAATCCCCAAAAAAAATTGTTTAATTGTTTTTGGGTACATATATCTAAATTACATTCTATCAATTGTCATTGAAACCATAACAATGATTGTGGAGCTGGAAGTCTTGATAACACGCGTTCACTTCAGATGCAAAAAGGCCCGGAGTTCGAGCCCAGCTGTAGCCGTTAGGCAAGGCATTTAAATTCCATATTGCCTCTTCTCTCTCCCTCATGGCGATGTATTCCATCAGGAATGAGGTCTCGAGAGTGATTAATATAAATTGTAAGAACTTGTATCGCAATCAAGTTAAAATAAATGTGTATAAACTAAGGTATACATTGCAATTTATTATTCAGAATTAACCCTGGACACAATACGTCTTCACATGGATACGTGTAGGATGTACCAGGTACAAACATGACTAATATGTCATTGTTGTTTCATGCATCGTACGTTATCACGCTTTCAAAATGTGTTTGCAGGTGAAATGTTCACGGAAATGATTACTGAACAGGGCGACTGGGGCAAAATTGTCGCCCTTGGGACCCTGACTTCGATATTGTCGCCTTAGGGACCCTGACTTCGAAATTGTCACCCTAGGGACCCTGACTTCGAAAGTGTCGCCCTAGTGACCCTGACTTCGCCCTTTGGGGACCCCATCTCTCCCATACAAAATATTGTCCAGTAAGATGCACTAGTCCATTATAGTGCACCCCTTTCTATTCAAAATTGTCAAATTGTGACTTAACCCTATTTTGTTATTCTCCCTGCTGACTGTTGAACTAAATCAATAATGTGCAATCATTGTGCTGTAGCAGCTTGTCCTTGTGCTGCGGAATCATGGTGCTGTAGCAGCTTTTCCTTGTGCTGCGGAATCATGGTGCTGTAGCAGCTTTTCCTTGTGCTACGGAATCATGGTGCTGTAGCAGCTTGTCCTTGTGCTGTGGAATCATGGTGCTGTGGCAGCTTGTCCTTGTGCTGCGGAATCATGGTGCTGTAGCAGCTTGTGCTGCGGAATCATGGTGCTGTAGCAGCTTGTGCTGTGGAATCATGTTGCTGTGGCAGCTTGTCCTTGTGCTGCAAAATCATGGTGCTGTAGCAGCTTGTCCTTGTGCTGCGGAATCATGGTGCTGTGGCAGCTTGTCTTTGTGCTGCGGAATCATGGTGCTGTGGCAGCTTGTCTTTGTGCTGCGGAATCATGGTGCTGTGGCAGCTTGTCCTTGTGCTGCGGAATCATGGTGCTGTGACAGCTTGTCTTTGTGCTGCGGAATCATGGTGCTGTGGCAGCTTGTCCTTGTGCTGCGGAATCATGGTGCTGTAGCAGCTTGTGCTGTGGAATCATGTTGCTGTGGCAGCTTGTCCTTGTGCTGCGAAATCATGGTGCTGTAGCAGCTTGTCCTTGTGCTGCGGAATCATGGTGCTGTGGCAGCTTGTCCTTGTGCTGTGGAATCATGGTGCTGTAGCAGCTTGTGTTGGGGAATCATGGTGCAGTGGTAGCTTGTCCTTGTGCTGTGGAATTATGGTGCTGTGGCAGCTTGTGTTGCGGAATCATGGTGCTGTGGCAGCTTGTCCTTGTGCTGCGGCTCAATTACGTTCGGTGAAATATGGGTCATTTTAACATAGTTACGGGACTTTCAGTTTAGTAGCTTAGTACTTGTACATGTATATTTTCAAATCGGAACTTCTGCGTTATATGAGGCAGGGTTCTAGCTGTCGGTCACCAATGGCGCCAATTGCGACTAAAAACAAATACTGGCACTAAATTTTGTGAATTGCCAAAAATATTTGACCTTTTTTTTTAAATTCTTTTTTTTGTCAAATACATGGTTTCAAATATTTATCTGTGAAATATATGGCTCTTTGTTGGCTCCAGGTTTTTTAATTGACGACAGAAGTTGTGCAGACAAACATTCAGACAGAGGGAACTCTGTTAGGCTTTGTTGTATGTCGCATGATTTAAGCGTTCTATGCTTGATGTTCTGTAGCTAAAGCATGAAGCATTATGTGCCGTAAACATCAGTTGTACGGCAATTATCACATTTCAAATGTTCAAGGAATTATCATTATCTTAAATTAGGAACTGCTGCGTTATACGAGACTTTTGTGGTGCTTTTTACAATTAACCCTCTGCACACCAGCGGCAGATAAAATCACTTTTAGAGCCAGATCAGACGGCACAGAATGTTAGTGTGTCATCTGATCTGGCTCTATGCCGTTTGCTATTCGGATAGTGGAGCTAAAATACTTGGCTGAATAGCAAACAACATAGATCCTGATCATTTACGCTGCGTTACGCAGTGGCTGATCTGTACCTATGTTGTGATATTATTTACTCGGTAGGCAATGGTTAAGCATGAAGTTTTATGCTTGATGTGCCATAAAAACCAGCTGTATAGCAAGTAATTACATTTAAAAGAATTATAACAATCATGTGTTGCTTACACGGACTGGGCACACATGGACTGGGCACAGTGGATTGGTACACTGCTGTATTTAACTTTTATTTTGTTTATCAGATCTGCTACAGGAGTTCAAAGTTTCAACTTACAATATTGTTACACAGGGCTCATTCTAGAGGGCGACTGGGGCAAAATTATCGCCCTAGGAACCCTGACATCGCCCCCAACTTCTCCCTAAAAATAATGTTTTTTACATTTTTCATACAATATTCCCCAGTAAGATATAATGCACTCCTTCTGTTCAAAATTGTCAAATTGTGACTTTTAACCCTATTTATTAAACAACACAATTTAAGGGTGCAATCTCTCGCTGTCTCACTTATCCTAAAAATTATGATCTAGAATGAGCCCAGTAATGTATGTCAAATTAAAATAAACCTATATATTTTGTCACTACTGTATAGGTCACTGTGAAAGGGGGGGGGTGGGGGTGGGGTAAGGTAACAAAATGGGGGTTAATTTATATTGTTGAAACTTCAAAGCCTGTGGTTCAGCAGAATATTTACAGCCATTATAAGTAATGATAGATCTGTATCAAACGTATGTATGGCCACTGGTTCGAGCCCCGCTCAGGCCGTGTCTCATTTATATGAAAAAGTTGGCAGTTTCTTATGGAGGTTGGTGCACCGGTTAACCGCTGGAGCCTGCCCAGGAAAGGTGTTGTTGGGTAAACTGCCCACCGGCGGTATAGCCCAAAATGGTGCTGATGCAGGCGTAAAACCTGATATATGACATATGACATGAATGTATGTATGTATGTATGTATGTATGTATGTATGTATGTATGTATGTATGGATGCAAGAATATTGCTTACTGTCCATACTTTACCTGTAAGGCGATCCCACCTATAAAACGACCGCTCTACTTTGGTCCTGAAATATGTGGGTTTTGGCATACACTCGCCTATAAATAAGAACACTCGCCTATAAATAAGACGGGTTAATAAAGTGGACAGCAGACACAAGTATAAATTGCATGCTTAGCACAGTCCAGGTTGAAAACATTTTCAGTGTCTAGAGTGCTTTCTTATCTAGAACAGAATTATGAATACCATTTAACACATTTTTAAGGCATAATCTGGTGGTGAAAAACTCGTCTTATATGTGAGTATGTACGGTATTACTTGATTGTCCAAATAAGCTTAGATTCAGAGCCACACACTGTATCGTAATATATGTATGACCTTGTCATTTCATTTTATACCTTGTATACAGAACTGGTAATTTGCATATTTTTACCGTCATTAAAAGTTATTTAACTGCATATATTCTGTTTTGTGTCCTCTTTCTGTGTCAGTTTAAAGTTTGGCTGTATAATATAATACTTTATCACACTTTATACGAAGCTCATTTCTGACATGATTCATCACCACGTTCATGCTATATGGTCTAGCCATTTCCGGCATCAAATCTCAGTTTGTATGCGTATTACTTTCCATCTCTCCGAAGTCAGACGGATCTGTAGTCCAGTGGTAACACACAATACTTGTAATCCAGGGATCGCAGGTTCGATCCCCCGTCTGACCCTAATAAAATTAACAGTCTTTCAGATGGGACGTTAAACCGAGGTCTCGTGTCGGTGCTTTACACCGTGCACGTAAAAGAACCAGAGGTGACTCTGGAATGGGTCTCTGTCTGTATCATTGCACTATCTTCTAAAAATCTAAAATGAATAATCTCTTCAGGAGGCGTCGCTCATATGGGCAACCGGTAGCGACGATAAATAAGCGTAAAACACACTCCGAAGTCAGGTTGTCGGTTGTAGCTTTGGCTTCTAAAATATCGTGTATCTTCTGCAGTTTACACAGCATCATCTCAAGTAATCTACAGCAGATTTTTTTTAATTAATTTTGTTCCCAATTAAGTCAAATTAGTGGACACCTGCATTAAGCAGCTGTGTTCGGATTTCCAATATATTACATTGTTATATATTTGCCCTGTGCTAAGCAGCCACTTTCTCTGGTTCTCTTAGCTGGCTGCTTCCTGCATGTTTAACTGTAGAGTGGTGGAAACTATGCTCGACGTAAATCCTACATATCATGGCCTATAAAAAAAGTTAAATGCACTTGCCATATATTATTATTTTCTTACGTCATGAACACAACTTTCATAAAATTGTTGTTGAACATTTTAGCTTCATTACGTAAGTAACCATGCGCCTCAATACAGCTATCGCAATGGCACCTGTTTCCATGGGGAACTAGATACTTTAGGGCACCTATGCACGGCGTACATGGATTTGTTTATTTATGCACGGGTAAATGTTGAATATATTATTTGGACTTAGCAATAACTAACAATATTACAACTCATAAGAAACTTTTTTCTGGTTATTTGTACATTTTTTCCCCAATCCGGATAGCCACCTGAAATGCTCGTAAACTGCACCATTTCGGTGGAAAAAACTTTCCCAACAAGTTGTCTGTTTATATTCGACTACTGAACCAGTCAGGTGACAGTTACATTAGGCTACTGGTACGCACAACGGAATGTTATTGAACCATGCTTCACCTCTGTCAGCGAAAATATGTTAAACGTATTTAAATATTTTAAATACGGATGGAAAAAATACGCCAAGCATAGGAATACGCCGAGCATTGGTTCCACCACTCTATGTCAAACCAACTCCTTGCGGGGATCAAGCCCTTGCAGGTTTAGCTTAGTACTAAGCAATGTGTGTAAGGTGCATTGCTCAAGGACACTACTTAAGTGCTATGATCGAGTCCACAGTACCGCTCGATGCCAAAACTAAAGTTCTACCACTGGACCACTATATATAATAACATAGGTTGAACCTGTTTTAAGCAGCCAGTCAAGGGAATCACAGAAAGTGGCTGCTTAATAGATGTGAAATATGTAATACAGTATAAAATGGTATCATGCTTACAACAACCTTACTCCAAGTTTAGTTTATACAAATTTATTTTAGCTAGATTGCGAAACAAGTTCTTACAACTTATATTAATCACTCTCTCGAGACCTCATTCCTGATGGAATCCATCGTCACGAGGGAGAGAGAAGAGGCAATGTGGGGTTTAAATCCCTTGCCTAAGGGCACAATCGTAACAGCTCCAGCAGAGCTCAAGCTCCGGGCTTTTCGCACCTGAAGCGACCACACTATCACGACTTCCAAATGAGGTCATTGGGGTCAAAAACTAGGTTAACCTAGCCTTGAAACAACTTCCCAAAAATGATGAACATTTGTGTAACCCTTTCAACACTACACACCTCTAAATAAGCTTACAAAAAGTGTAGATCCAGATGAACCAGCTCGAGCCGTCTCATCAGGATCTACACTTTTTGCCAGTAATATTACTATTTTTAGATAAAATTACCCATTTTGATAAAAGTTTTTTATTAAATTATTGGTCTAATAATATGCACCAGTCCATGTCAGTTACTTGGTGTTGAATGGGTTAATATCCTGCACCAGTCCATGTCAGTTACTTGGTGTTGAATGGGTTAAATATCATGCACCAGTCCATGTCAGTTACTTGGTGTTGAATGGGTTAAATATCCTTCACCAGTACAGGTCAGTTACTTGGTGTTGAATTGGTTAAATATCCTGCACCAGTCCATGTCAGTTACTTGGTGTTGA
>CM026394.1:60056352-60072752 GCA_014843695.1 Archivesica marissinica | reverse complement strand
TGTAGCTGTGCTTCAAGAGTATATCAAATGTTAAACTGTAATAAGGTGATATATCTCTATAATGTTAGAACTCTGTAGCTGTGCTTCAAGAGTATATCAAATGTTAAACTGTAATAAGGTGATATATCTCTATAATGTTAGAACTCTGTAGCTGTGCTTCAAGAGTATATCAAATGTTAAACTGTAATAAGGTGATATATCTCTATAATGTTAGAACTCTGTAGCTGTGCTTCAAGAGTATATCAAATGTTAAACTGTAATAAGGTGATATATCTATAATGTTAGAACTCTGTAGCTGTGCTTCTAGAGTATATCATATGATGAAATTGTATTTATGTTTCTGTGTAATACTATGTAAATATGGAAAAATAAACAAAAGGGTTGCTCCATGGCAACTAAAAAAACCCAAAACAAAACAACGTTTTGTTCCACACAACTTCTATTCAATTTTTCTATTAGTTATTTTAACAATTTGACTGACAATAAATGATTTCAAACCTTCAGTATAACTACTATATCTACACGGTCCTTTCCTAACCATTCTCTTACAAACAACAATGCATACAGGTAGCCTGCACGGCCGTATAACAACTCATCTGGCAGTGACGGGTCCGTACAAACAGCATTCTCCAAAGCCAGCAATCTGAATATACAGTTATCAATTTTATATCTTAATTGAAGTACCGTACCTACACCATTTCCAGGGTTCATTCTAGAGGCGACATGGGCGAAGTAGTCGCCCCTGGGACCCTGACTTTGACCCCTGGGGGCATCACTTCTCCCTAAAATGTCTTGTTTTAAATTTTCAGACAAAATATTGTCCAGTAAGATACACTGGCCATTGTAAAGCCCTCCTATTCAAATATTGTACTTAACTGTCATATTGTGTATTTTAACCCTGTTATGTTGGAATTTATTAAATAATACCATTAGATAACACCAGGGTTCATTCTAGGTCAGAATTTTTGGGAGAAGTGAGAAAGCGCGTGATCGCTTCCTTAAATGGTGTTCTTTAATATACTTCTGCAAAATAGGGTTAAAATGTACAGTACAACCATTAAATACAACAATTGAATAGAAGGAGTGGAGTGCTTTATAAAAAATTTGTTTGAAAATCATAAAAACCAAAAAATAATTCTTTTTTTTAGAGAGAAGTGGGGCCCCCAGAGGGCGAAGTCAGGGTCCCTAGGGCGACTATTTCGCCCACATCGCCCTCTAGAATGATCCCTGTAACACATTCAATCACGTTCTCACTTCTCCCAAATATTTGGGTCTAGCTTGAGCCCTGCTTCTATTCTATACTGTCGAACAATCAATTTCTGATTAGGGCTTGCTCAATCCCGATTTAACCCACTCAGAAAGAGAGACAGTATGGAATGAAAGTGCCTAGCCTATGGGCACTATCGTAACGGCTAATGCTGGATGCGAACTCCGGGCCTCTCACACCTGAAATGAAAGTGTTATCACAACTTCCATGAAGTAAAGACTGTTATAAACAGAATAACTATAGCTCACCCTGAGCATTATAAATTCTACGGATCCATCACCAAGCATTATAACCTCTATGGATCCATCACTGAGCATTATAAACTCTATGGATCCATCACTGAGCATTATAAACTCTATGGATCCATCACTGAGCATTATAAACTCTATGGATCCATCACTGAGCATTATAACCTCTATGGATCCATCACTGAGCATTATAAACTCTATGGATCCATCACCAAGCATTATAACCTCTATGGATCCATCACTGAGCATTATAAACTCTATGGATCCATCACTGAGCATTATAAACTCTATGGATCCATCACTGAGCATTATAAACTCTATGGATCCATCACCAAGCATTATAACCTCTATGGATCCATCACTGAGCATTATAAGCTCTACGGATCCATCACCAAGCATTATAACCTCTATGGATCCATCACCAAGCATTATAAGCTCTACGGATCCATCACCAAGCATTATAAGCTCTACGGATCCATCACCAAGCATTATAACCTCAATGGATCCATCACCAAGCATTATAAGCTCTACGGATCCATCACCAAGCATTACAAGCTCTACGGATCCATCACTGAGCATTATAAGCTCTAGGGATCCATCACCAAGCATTATAAACTCTATGGATTCATCACCAAGCATTATAAGCTCTACGGATCCATCACCAAGCATTATAAACTCTACGGATCCATCACTGAGCATTATAAGCTCTACGGATCCATCACCAAGCATTATAAGCTCTACGGATCCATCACCAAGCATTATAACTTCTACGGATCCATCACTGAGCATTATAAGCTCTACGGATCCATCACCAAGCATTATAAGCTCTATGGATCCATCACCAAGCATTATAAACTCTACGGATCCATCACCAAGCATTATACCCCTATGAATCCATCACCAAGCATTATAACCTCTATGGATCCATCACCGAGCATTATAAGCTCTACGGATCCATCACCAAGCATTATAAGCTCTATGGATCCATCACCAAGCATTATAACCTCTACGGATCCATCACCAAGCATTATAAGCTCTATGGATCCATCACCAAGCATTATAACCTCTACGGATCCATCACCAAGCATTATAAACTCTACGGATCCATCACCAAGCATTATAAGCTCTACAGATCCATCACCAAGCATTATAAGCTCTATGGATCCATCACCAAGCATTATAAACTCTATGGATCCATCACCGAGCATTATAAACTCTATGGATCCATCACCAAGCATTAAACTCTACAGATCCATCACCAAGCATTATAAACTCTACGGATCCATCACCAAGCATTATAAACTCTACGGATCCATCACCAAGCATTATAAGCTCTATGGATCCATCACCAAGCATTATAACCTCTACAGATCCATCACCGAGCATTATAAACTCTACGGATCCATCACCGAGCATTATAACCTCTACAGATCCATCACCGAGCATTATAATCTCTACGGATCCATCACCGAGCATTATAAGCTCTACGGATCCATCACCGAGCATTATAACCTCTACAGATCCATCACCGAGCATTATAATCTCTACGGATCCATCACTGAGCATTATAAACTCTAGTTGTTTGTTTGAGTGCATGAACAAATTATATTTCACCGAATAAATATTGACAGCATTATTAACATGAGTGAAGCTAGTCACGAGTGATAATAATAGCTTTCTATGTTCATGAGTGAAACATTATTCGATCATTCACTTAAATAAACAAATAATCTTTTTATTCTAGGCTTCAAAAGTGCTTTTATGATAGAAAATGCTACAACCGTTAGTGGAAGTCGTGATAGCGCATTGGTAGCGCATTTGCTTCAGGTGTGAGAGACCCGGAGTTTGCGCAAGGCTGTGTCCTTTACGATTGTGAACTTAAATTCCATATTGCCTCTTCTCTCTCCCCACAGGAATGAGTCTCGAGGTCTTAAAATAATATTGTAAGAAATTGTTTCACAATCGAGCAAAAAATAAACTAACAAACACAGACATTTGTGTATCAAGCCTATTAGAACAGTGTATCATTAGTAACTATACTTGTGTTTTACATACATGTATATGGTTAGGTGACTTTCGGGCTATACAAAATATTCAGCTCTCATCTGACCTAGAGCTCTCATCTGACCGAGAGCTCTCATCTGACCTAGAGCTCTCATCTGACCTAGAGCTCTCATCTGACCTAGATCTCTCATCTGACCTAGACCTAGAGCTCTCATCTGACCTAGAGCTCTCATCTGACCTAGATCTCTCATCTGACCTAGAGCTCTCATCTGACCTAGAGCTCTCATCTGACCTAGATCTCTCATCTGACCTAGAGCTCTCATCTGACCTAGAGCTCTCATCTGACCTAGAGCTTTCATCTGACCTAGAGCTCTCATCTGACCTAGAGCTCTCATCTGACCTAGAGCTCTCATCTGACCAAGAGCTGGCTTGGAAAGAAAAGTTATCTTAGTATCTAACAGTTACCTCTTTATGCAGTCTTCAGATGCAGCCTTGTTCTCAAGTTTATCATAAATTACAGCAGCGAGAGCCAGCGGTCCAGCATCCCCACACAAAAACGACATTCTGTGGCCCTTCAACCTTCGCAGAGGCCGTCGTATGTACTCCAACGCACACTCTAAATGACCACGATCTTTGTTTAGTCTTGAATACAAGTGAAGATGTAACAGAGCAATACCTGGAAAAGAAATACACATACAATCAAAACCAAGAAAATAACAACATACACACACAACATGGCTGTGCCTACTGTGTCACAAATTAATTGGTACAAAAGGACCGTTTTACGTTTATTTATCATCGCTACCGGTTGCCCATATGAGCGACACCTCCTGGAAAGATTAGTCATTTTAGATTTTTAGAGGATTTTATTTAACCGTATTTTATTGCAAATCAAATATTTATTTGTGAACTACCGGTATATGGCTCTTAGTTGGCTACACGTTTTTTAAATTGGCTCCAGTGTTTTTTAATTGGCGACAGAGGTGGCGTAGACAAACATTCAGACAGAGGGAACCTCAGCACCATTTGGGCTATATTGCAGGTGAGCAGTAACCTAACAACACCATTCCTGGGCAGGCTCCGGTGGTTAACCAGTACTTTGTGCACCAACCTCCGTAATAAACTGCCAACTGTTGGTCTAGTAGGAAGTGATTCGCTTTTGGGAGAAAGTGGTCAAGGAACGTGGTCAAGGAAAGTGGTCTAGGTGGTCAGCAATGTGTTCACTCACTCCCCATTGACATTTATTGTAGGCTATATATGTATGCCTGTAACTCGAAAAACAAAGCAAGAAAGACATATAGTTATACTGAAAGACACCTCACATAACCAGGGTTCCCGCTGTCGGTCGCCAATGGCGCCAAATAACAAATATTGGCGCTAAATTGTGTGAATTGGCGAAAGTATTTGGCGCAACTTTTTAAAAAATCTTTAATTTTTTTGGCACATGTTTTGTCAAATATATGGCTTCATATACAAATATGGCTTCATATATTTATTTGTGAACTATATGGCTCTTAGTTGGCTCCAAGTATTTTTTAATTGGCTCCAGTATTTTTCAATTGGCGACAGAAGTGCCTCAGACAAACATTCAGACAGAGGGAACCCTGCATAACTTATTAAAGAAGCTTGTTGATGTTGATCTTTAAAGTTTACACTTTATTTATTTTACGATTGCGAAACAAGCAAGTTGCTTTCTCCTCAATCCTACATGTATTTTCTTATTGTGATCATTATACTATGTATATTCATTGAAATAAAATATTGTTTAAACTAAACAAGCGTTAACAATTTATTATATTAATCACTCTCGTTGGCGCAGGTTTAAATGTGGTCATTCGTGTGGGAGGAAACCAGAGTACCCGGAGAAACACACCTGTCCGATCTGGCGACCACCGTACCATCTCACATACTTCCCGGTCCGAGGATCGAACCCTGGTTGCATTTGCTTAGAAGCGAGAGTGCTAACCACTGCGCTAATCGGACAGCCAATTAGGTTGATCTTTCCTGATCATATCAAGATCATGTGAATATATATCATGAGATGTGAATATATTTTGCTATAAATTCAAGCATTTGCTCTTGCCTAAAGTACCAGCACGCGGGTTTGCATCTCTGAATTTAGGGAGAAGTGAGACAATCCAGGGAGACAACCTGTCATCCTCGGCATCTTGACTCTTACCCCCACCTCCAGTATATATGGAGTAGTTCTCATCACCCTCCTCATCTACTCCTACATACATATCCCACCTCCAGTATATATGGAGTAGTTCTCATCACCCTCCTCATCTACTCCTACATACATACCCCCACCTCCAGTATATATGGAGTAGTTCTCATCACCCTCCTCATCTACTCCTACATACATACCCCCACCTCCAGTATATATGGAGTAGTTCTCATCACCATCCTTATCTACTCCTTATCTACTCCTACATACATACCCCCACCTCCAGTATATATGGAGTAGTTCTCATCACCATCCTCATCTACTCCTACATACAGCGTCTCTAATAACCGTCCAATATGTTTCTCTATCGGCTTACTTAAGGACTCCGTCAGCTGAAAAGTATACAAATGAATCGTTTGTACATGGACCTATGTTGTATGTACTGTACATGGACCTATGTTGTATGTACTGTACATGGACCTATGTGTTGTACGACCTACTGTACACACCTATGTTGTATGTACTGTACAATGGACACACTATTTTGTATGTACTGTACATGGACCTATGTTATGTACTATGAACCTTGATGTATGTACATACAACCTGGACCTATGTGTATGTCACACCTATGCTGTATGTACTGTACATGAACCTATGTGTATATACTGTACAGGACCTATGCTGCTACATGTACATGGACACAGCTATGTGTATGTACTGTACAATAACTATACAGTATGTACTGTACATATGTTGTATGTACTGTACATGGACCTATGTTGTATGTACTGTACATAACAATGTTGTATGTACTTCATGACCTATTTTGTATGTACTGTACATGAACCTATGTTATGTACTGTACACTGAAACCCTATGCTGTATGTACTGTACATGGACCTATGTTGTATGTACTGTACATGGACCTATGTTGTATGTACTGTACATGGACCTATGTTGTATGTACTGTACATGGACCTATGTTGTATGTACTGTACATGGACCTATGCTGTATGTACTGTACATGGACCTATGTTTTATGTACTGTACATGGACCTATGTTGTATGTACTGTACATGGACCTATGTTGTATGTACTGTACGGACCTATGTTGTATGTACTGTACATGGACCTATGTTGTATGTACTGTACATGGACCTATGTTGTATGTACTGTACATGGACCTATGCTGTATGTACTGTACATGGACCTATGTTGTATGTACTACAGGACTATTTGTATGTACTGTACATGGACCTATGTTGTATGTACTGTACATGGACCTATGTTGTATGTACTGTACATGGACCTATGTTGTATGTACTGTACATGGACCTATGTTGTATGTACCGTACATGGACCTATGTTGTATGTACCGTACATGGACCTATGTTGTATGTACCGTACATGGACCTATGTTGTATGTACTGTACACGGACCTATGTTGTATGTACTGTACACGGACCTATATTGTATGTACTGTACATGGACCTATGTTGTATGTACTGTACACGGACCTATGTTGTATGTACTGTACATGGACCTATGTTGTATGTACTGTACATGGACCTATGTTGTATGTACTGTACATGAACCTATGTTGTATGTACTGTACATGGACCTATGATGCATGTACTGTACATGGACCTATGTTGTATGTACTGTACATGGACCTATGTTGTATGTACCGTACATGGACCTATGTTGTATGTACCGTACATGGACCTATGTTGTATGTACCGTACATGGACCTATGTTGTATGTACTGTACACGGACCTATGTTGTATGTACTGTACACGGACCTATATTGTATGTACTGTACATGGACCTATGTTGTATGTACTGTACACGGACCTATGTTGTATGTACTGTACATGGACCTATGTTGTATGTACTGTACATGGACCTATGTTGTATGTACTGTACATGAACCTATGTTGTATGTACTGTACATGGACCTATGATGCATGTACTGTACATGGACCTATGTTGTATGTACTGTACATGGACCTATGTTGTATGTACTGTACATGGACCTATGTTGTATGTACTGTACATGGACCTATGCTGTATGTACTGTACATGAACCTATGTTGTATGTACTGTACATGAACCTATGTTGTATGTACTGTACATGGACCTATGTTGTATGTACTGTACATGGACCTATGCTGTATGTACTGTACATGTACCTATGTTGTATGTACTGTACATGGACCTATGTTGTATGTACTGTACATGGACCTATGTTGTATGTACTGTACATGGACCTATGTGTATGTACTGTACATGAACCTATGTTGTATGTACTGTACATGAACCTATGTTGTATGTACTGTACATGGACCTATGTTGTATGTACTGTACATGGACCTATGCTGTATGTACTGTACATGTACCTATGTTGTATGTACTGTACATGGACCTATGTGTATGTACTGTACATGGACCTAAACACAACAAACTGTTGTATGTACTGTACATGGACCTATGTTGTATGTACTGTACATGGACCTATGTTGTATGTACTGTACATGGACCTATGTTGTATGTACTGTACATGGACCTATGTTGTATGTACTGTACATGGACCTATGTTGTATGTACTGTACATGGACCTATGTTGTATGTACTGTACATGGACCTATGTTGTATGTACTGTACATGGACCTATGTTGTATGTACTGTACATGGACCTATGTTGTATGTACTGTACATGGACCTATGTTGTATGTACTGTACATGGACATATGTTGTATGTACTGTACATGGACCTATGCTGTATGTACTGTACATGGACCTATGGTGTATGTACTGTACATGGACCTATGTTGTATGTACTGTACATGGACCTATGCTGTATGTACTGTACATGGACCTATGGTGTATGTACTGTACATATGTTGTATGTACTGTACATGGACCTATGTTGTATGTACTGTACATGGACCTATGTTGTATGTACTGTACATGGACCTATGTTGTATGTACTGTACATGAACCTATGTTGTATGTACTGTACATGGACCTATGCTGTATGTACTGTACATGAACCTATGTTGTATGTACTGTACATGGACCTATGCTGTATGTACTGTACATGGACCTATGCTGTATGTACTGCACATGGACCTATGTTGTATGTACTGTACATGAACCTATGTTGTATGTACTGTACATGGACCTATGTTGTATGTACTGTACATGGACCTATGTTGTATGTACTGTACATGGACCTATGTTGTATGTACTGTACATGTACCTATGTTGTATGTACTGTACATGGACCTATGTTGTATGTACTGTACATGGACCTATGTTGTATGTACTGTACATGGACCTATGTTGTATGTACTGTACATGGACCTATGTTGTATGTACTGTACATGAACCTATGTTGTATGTACTGTACATGGACCTATGTTGTATGTACTGTACATGGACCTATGTTGTATGTACTGTACATGGACCTATGTTGTATATACTGTACATGGACCTATGTTGTATGTACTGTACATGGAGCTATGTTGTATGTACTGTTCATGGACCTATGTTGTATGTACTGTACATGTACCTATGTTGTATGTACTGTACATGGACCTATGTTGTATGTACTGTACATGGACCTATGTTGTATGTACTGTACATGAACCTATGTTGTATGTACTGTACATGAACCTATGCTGTATGTACTGTACATGAACCTATGCTGTATGTACTGTACATGGACCTATGTTGTATGTACTGTACATGGACCTATGTTGTATGTACTGTACATGGACCTATGTTGTATGTACTGTGCATGGACCTATGTTGTATGTACTGTACATGGACCTATGCTGTATGTACTGTACATGGACCTATGTTGTATGTACTGTACATGGACCTATGTTGTATGTACTGTACATGGACCTATGTTGTATGTACCGTACATGGACCTATGTTGTATGTACCGTACATGGACCTATGTTGTATGTACCGTACATGGACCTATGTTGTATGTACCGTACATGGACCTATGTTGTATGTACCGTACATGGACCTATGTTGTATGTACCGTACACGGACCTATGTTGTATGTACTGTACATGGACCTATGTTGTATGTACTGTACACGGACCTATGTTGTATGTACTGTACATGGACCTATGTTGTATGTACTGTACATGGACCTATGTTGTATGTACTGTACATGAACCTATGTTGTATGTACTGTACATGGACCTATGTTGTATGTACTGTACATGGACCTATGTTGTATGTACTGTACATGGACCTATGCTGTATGTACTGTACATGAACCTATGTTGTATGTACTGTACATGAACCTATGTTGTATGTACTGTACATGGACCTATGTTGTATGTACTGTACATGGACCTATGCTGTATGTACTGTACATGTACCTATGTTGTATGTACTGTACATGGACCTATGTTGTATGTACTGTACATGGACCTATGTTGTATGTACTGTACATGGACCTATGCTGTATGTACTGTACATGAACCTATGTTGTATGTACTGTACATGAACCTATGTTGTATGTACTGTACATGGACCTATGTTGTATGTACTGTACATGGACCTATGCTGTATGTACTGTACATGTACCTATGTTGTATGTACTGTATATGGACCTATGTTGTATGTACTGTACATGGACCTATGTTGTATGTACTGTACATGGACCTATGTTGTATGTACTGTACATGGACCTATGTTGTATGTACTGTACATGGACCTATGTTGTATGTACTGTACATGGACCTATGTTGTATGTACTGTACATGGACCTATGTTGTATGTACTGTACATGGACCTATGTTGTATGTACTGTACATGGACCTATATTGTATGTACTGTACATGGACCTATGTTGTATGTACTGTACATGGACCTATGTTGTATGTACTGTACATGGACCTATGTTGTATGTACTGTACATGGACCTATGTTGTATGTACTGTACATGGACATATGTTGTATGTACTGTACATGGACCTATGCTGTCTGTACTGTACATGGACCTATGTTGTATGTACTGTACATGGACCTATGTTGTATGTACTGTACATGGACCTATGTTGTATGCACTGTACATGGACATATGTTGTATGTACTGTACATGGACCTATGCTGTCTGTACTGTACATGGACCTATGTTGTATGTACTGTACATGGACCTATGCTGTATGTACTGTACATGTACCTATGTTGTATGTACTGTACATGGACCTATGTTGTATGTACTGTACATGGACCTATGTTGTATGTACTGTACATGGACCTATGTTGTATGTACTGTACATGGACCTATATTGTATGTACTGTACATGGACCTATGTTGTATGTACTGTACATGGACCTATGTTGTATGTACTGTACATGGACCTATGTTGTATGTACTGTACATGGACCTATGTTGTATGTACTGTACATGGACCTATATTGTATGTACTGTACATGGACCTATGTTGTATGTACTGTACATGGACCTATGTTGTATGTACTGTACATGGACCTATGTTGTATGTACTGTACATGGACCTATGTTGTATGTACTGTACATGGACATATGTTGTATGTACTGTACATGGACCTATGCTGTCTGTACTGTACATGGACCTATGTTGTATGTACTGTACATGGACTATGTTGTATGTACTGTACATGGACCTATGTTGTATGTACTGTACATGGACCTATGTTGTATGTACTGTACATGGACCTATGTTGTATGTACTGTACATGAACCTATGCTGTATGTACTGTACATGGACCTATGCTGTATGTACTGTACATGGACCTATGTTGTATGTACTGTACATGGACCTATGTTGTATGTACTGTACATGGACCTATGTTGTATGTACTGTACACAGACCTATGTTGTATGTACTGTACACGGACCTATATTGTATGTACTGTACATGGACCTATGTTGTATGTACTGTACATGGACCTATGCTGTATGTACTGTACATGGACCTATGTTGTATGTACTGTACATGGACCTATGTTGTATGTACTGTACATGGACCTATGTTGTATGTACTGTACATGGACCTATGTTGTATGTACTGTACATGGACCTATGTTGTCTGTACTGTACATGGACCTATGTTGTATGTACTGTACATGGACCTATGTTGTCTGTACTGTACATGGACCTATGTTGTCTGTACTGTACATGGACCTATGTTGTCTGTACTGTACATGGACCTATGTTGTAATCAAATTGTAGGTTTTTTTCTAATGCTGAATTGTGTCCGCCCTGCCCTACCATTTTAGCTCCGCCCATTTGCCTTTTAAATTTGATATAAGTCTCCACGGGTGCCTTCGGGCTGAACTTAGAACTCGTCCGCCATTTTCACCAATATATAATGCCTTACTGCCTCTTTGATCACCGTAAGTTAGTAAAATTATTTTATTTTCACGGGGCTAACCTCTCGCCCCTCATCGCGGTTCAAAATGCAGGCTATTCAGGCCATTTTCCCCACTCTAGATTAAACACTAAATTATTGTCATTTAACAAGTCAATTTTAATAATACACGTCTTGTCAATTTGTTGCCATATTCATATTAGTAGCTCCAGAACACTCATGAGTTTATCAGTAGCTTTCAATTCAATCCACTTGTCTTGATAGTTATATTGTATGGATGTTATATGTACAAATGTAATATGTCATGTTTATCTTGATAAATAAAATATGTTTAAACCAACTATGTGGAGTTTCAGTTATCAATGAATAGATACACTTTGCTTTCTCCTTCACTTATGAAGATTCTATCTATCTATCTATCTTCCGTTAATGTCGAACCCCTCGCGGGGACGTAGACATGTTGCGCGTCAAAAACCGCAAAGAAGTTAAAAGTATGAGTAGTTAAAAGTATAATTTAAGAAGATTAGGTGCTTTCCTTATTATAATAAGGTATGTATCATACTTCAACCAGTTAATGGCTAAGTTCAACAGATTGAACATTATTGCCAGGAATGAAAGTGTAGAGTTCCCTCCGTCTGAATGTTTGTCTGTGCCACTTCTGTCGCCAATTGAAAAAAATGGAGGCAATAGCCAATTTGAAAAGCCTGGAGCCAACTAAGAGCTAGTTCACAAATAAATATTTGAAGATATGTACATTTGTATTTGGCAAAGAAAAAAAAAGGTGCGCCAAATATTTTCATCAATTCACAAAATTTAGTGCCAGTATTTGTTTTTTTTACTGCAATTGGCGACCGACAGCCGGAACGAACCCTGTCAGAATGTTGTGGAATGGTGCTCTGTGAGCGGCAGAATGACATGTGTGGCCTCTAGTGTGATACAACGGGATGCCGACAAGACCATTTTGGTACATATGCTGTCGTATCTGTTGCTTCAGTGATCATAAGATTTTAAGATTCAAACCCCGCCAACTATAGGCCTATCTCACTGACATGTGTTCTATGCAAGGTACTAGAACATATAGTTTCCTCCTCGATAGTAAAACACTTCACTAACCACAGTATTCTGTACCATTTGCAGCATGGTTTTAGAGAAAAACGGTCATGCGTGACCCAACTAGTAATGCTAGTCAATTTACCTCTGTCTACAATAAGCATCAGGTAGATCTCATCCTATTAGACTTCAGTAAGGCTTTCGATAAGGTCAATCACGAGAAAGTACTACTAAAAATGCATGAATATGGAGTCAGAGGTCAAACATTAAGGTGGATTAAGAGTTTTCTAGATAATAGACTCCAGTCAGTTGTCCTTAATGGTATTAGTTCAGAGGCCATTCCGGTGTCCTCTGGAGTCCCACAGGGATCCGTACTTGGACCCCTGCTTTTCCTAGCCTACATAAATGACCTCCCACAAAACATCAGTTCCAAAGTCTGCATCTTTGCAGATGATACTGCAGTCTATCTATCACTGACATCTGCAAATGAATCGGTCACACTCCAAAACGATCTTAAGAGATTAGAAGAGTGGGAGTTGGAGTGGGACATGGAATTTAACCCCTCCAAATGTCAAGTTATCCACGTCACCAGAAGGAAACATCCTATTCCCAGCAAATATAAACTCCATGGAGTCCTACTTGAGTCGGTCACCTCAGCCAAATACCTTGGCGTGGATATCTCAAATAACCTGTCGTGGGACACTCACATAAAAAGGTCAACAAAGAAAGCAAACCAAACATTAGGATTTCTACGTAGAAACCTCCAGGTCAAATCTGAACCCCTTAAGTCCATGGCTTACCAGACACTAGTGAGACCCCAGCTTGAATATGGCTCCGAGATCTGGTCGCCCCATACCCAAACATTGATAGACCAAATTGAAGGTGTCCAGCGAAGAGCAGCCAGTTGGATAAAGGCTGACTTCTATCGTACCTCTAGTGTTACAGACATGCTACATTCCCTAAATCTACGCAGACTAGATCAACGGCGTATTGACAATAGGTTATCCCTTATGTATAAAATTCATAATGATCTTGTTGCTATTCCCATTGAAAATTACCTAGTTCCTCTCTCCCGTCCTGCTCGCCATTGCCATTCCTTAAGCTATAGGTTAATTACAGCAACTACAGATTACTACAAGTTTTCCTTTTTTCCAAGAACAATCTACCATTGGAACCACCTCCCTCCTGACATTGTCCATCTCCCTACCATAGAGCAATTCAATACGGCAGTTTGCCATATTGAACATGCCAGTCCCTAGTTGTTCTGCGCAGCTGCTTTTAAACTTTTACCACAACTTATTTTCATTACCTTCTTAAATTATACTTTTAACTACTTTGCGGTTTTTGACGCGCAACATGTCTACGTCCCCGCGAGGGCTTTGACATTAGCGGAAGATAGATAGATAAGATAGGCACTGAGATATTGGCGCAGCGAGTATCTCTTCTCTGGACTAAAATAGATAATATAAGAAACAAACTACTGTCATTTTGCGATTTATTGTCTTTATATGTTTTGTGGATATTTTGAAATGAAGATAAATCTAAAACTACAACATATAATCATTAAAAATCTAAAATATATCATTATATGGTAGTCGAATTTTCGATATATTTCGCCATTTTAGGGTCGAATGTTTTGGGACGAAAATGTAGTGTGTTCGAAATGTTTCAGGAACAAAATGTTTTGTTTCTCGACACAAAAATTATGTAAATCTATTTCTCTCACTCGTCCATCTATCCCGATCATAGTTTCGCCTTTAAACGCATCAAACTTGTTTGCGTAGAATCTATCATCGTTAACCCCATCCATTCCTCCAAGTTGTAAAAAATAAACTTTTGGTGTTAGTTTACATTTTTCAATAAATGGTACTGCGAGTACTTTGATATTGAACATAAAACGAAATATTTAACAGAATACAAAGTGTTTATGTGATGTCACTAATATATTTTGGTTTGTATCGGATATAGATAACAATAATGCATTGATATATTATCGAATGCGCTAAATGAAGTAAATAGAATATTTTGCAATATGTATTTTATTCGTTCGAAATAAGTTTGTAAAATTTACATTCGACAGGGGAAATCCGGAAAGTGCTTCCGTATTCTGAAGGAGATTTCAAGTTTTGTTTGAGGCCATATGAACCATTATAAATTCGCCCAACCATTATAGACAAGCAGTTCGAATATATATCCAACAATTTTCAACAAACTATACGAAAATCAGTTTTTGTGAGAGTCAATATTCGGGTTGTAATAACACATGTATCTGTCAGAAACATATCCATAACTTCATGTAAACACTCTTCCGTGTTGCATTAAAGAACTATCATAGAATGAGATTACTTACTTTTTTTAGACATCTGATCTAGAGCTGGCTTGGAAAGAACAATAGCTAGAGGATCCATATTCAATCATATCATTTAGAGCGATATGGCTTCACCTGCGACCAATTTCACCGCGGATAGCTATCGACGAGTGAAGGTCTTATATGACTACGACTACATTGATGATACGGATCATTGCAAAGTATGGATGAATATTGATGAGATTTTCTATTTGTTGAATTCAGACGGAAATGATTGGTGGCAAGTTTGTCGTCCTGACTCACCAGAAGATCCATTTTATGTTCCGTCCGCTTATGTTACGGTATTGTCCGACGTAAGTGGTACTTCACGTTCGATACAACAACATGTAGACAATAACATTAATATACAAACAAACAGTATTTTAGGAAATACTGTTGAAAAAAGTATGCTGTCAAGCTTCAAAACACAGTCAGTGGAGTCGGTTGGTGAAGGCTCGGAATACATAAATACTGTGCCAAAGAAGGAATTTGGAAATTCAGATTCAAAGGAAATAAAAGTGCAATCTATATCGAAATATGCAAAAAGACCAACGGATCTAGTTGCAGAGGATGATTATGTAAATTTAGATCAGTATAGAGATCAAGCTGGGTTACCAGCCTTAGTTACATCATCTGATCCACCCAGTCCAAAGGTATTTATATATTTCTCCATAGTATATTATAATGCATATAATGGAAGTCATCCATAGACAGATCTGTTGTCCAGTGGTAACACGCTGGACTGGTAACCCAGGGATCGCAGGTACGATTCCCCCGTCTGACACTAATAAAATTAACAGTCTTTCAGATGGGACGTTAAACCGAGGTCTCGTGTCGGTGCTTTACACCTTGCACGTAAAAAGAACCAGAGGAGACTCTGGAATGGGCCTCTCTGTATCATTGCACTATCCTCCAAAAATCTAAAAT
>CM026394.1:59981627-60055352 GCA_014843695.1 Archivesica marissinica | reverse complement strand
TCAAGAGTATATCAAATGTTAAACTGTAATAAGGTGATATATCTATAATGTTAGAACTCTGTAGCTGTGCTTCTAGAGTATATCATATGATGAAATTGTATTTATGTTTCTGTGTAATACTATGTAAATATGGAAAAATAAACAAAAGGGTTGCTCCATGGCAACTAAAAAAACCCAAAACAAAACAACGTTTTGTTCCACACAACTTCTATTCAATTTTTCTATTAGTTATTTTAACAATTTGACTGACAATAAATGATTTCAAACCTTCAGTATAACTACTATATCTACACGGTCCTTTCCTAACCATTCTCTTACAAACAACAATGCATACAGGTAGCCTGCACGGCCGTATAACAACTCATCTGGCAGTGACGGGTCCGTACAAACAGCATTCTCCAAAGCCAGCAATCTGAATATACAGTTATCAATTTTATATCTTAATTGAAGTACCGTACCTACACCATTTCCAGGGTTCATTCTAGAGGCGACATGGGCGAAGTAGTCGCCCCTGGGACCCTGACTTTGACCCCTGGGGGCATCACTTCTCCCTAAAATGTCTTGTTTTAAATTTTCAGACAAAATATTGTCCAGTAAGATACACTGGCCATTGTAAAGCCCTCCTATTCAAATATTGTACTTAACTGTCATATTGTGTATTTTAACCCTGTTATGTTGGAATTTATTAAATAATACCATTAGATAACACCAGGGTTCATTCTAGGTCAGAATTTTTGGGAGAAGTGAGAAAGCGCGTGATCGCTTCCTTAAATGGTGTTCTTTAATATACTTCTGCAAAATAGGGTTAAAATGTACAGTACAACCATTAAATACAACAATTGAATAGAAGGAGTGGAGTGCTTTATAAAAAATTTGTTTGAAAATCATAAAAACCAAAAAATAATTCTTTTTTTTAGAGAGAAGTGGGGCCCCCAGAGGGCGAAGTCAGGGTCCCTAGGGCGACTATTTCGCCCACATCGCCCTCTAGAATGATCCCTGTAACACATTCAATCACGTTCTCACTTCTCCCAAATATTTGGGTCTAGCTTGAGCCCTGCTTCTATTCTATACTGTCGAACAATCAATTTCTGATTAGGGCTTGCTCAATCCCGATTTAACCCACTCAGAAAGAGAGACAGTATGGAATGAAAGTGCCTAGCCTATGGGCACTATCGTAACGGCTAATGCTGGATGCGAACTCCGGGCCTCTCACACCTGAAATGAAAGTGTTATCACAACTTCCATGAAGTAAAGACTGTTATAAACAGAATAACTATAGCTCACCCTGAGCATTATAAATTCTACGGATCCATCACCAAGCATTATAACCTCTATGGATCCATCACTGAGCATTATAAACTCTATGGATCCATCACTGAGCATTATAAACTCTATGGATCCATCACTGAGCATTATAAACTCTATGGATCCATCACTGAGCATTATAACCTCTATGGATCCATCACTGAGCATTATAAACTCTATGGATCCATCACCAAGCATTATAACCTCTATGGATCCATCACTGAGCATTATAAACTCTACGGATCCATCACCAAGCATTATAAGCTCTACGGATCCATCACCAAGCATTATAACCTCTATGGATCCATCACCAAGCATTATAAGCTCTACGGATCCATCACCAAGCATTATAAGCTCTACGGATCCATCACCAAGCATTATAAACTCTACGGATCCATCACCAAGCATTATAACTCTACGGATCCATCACCAAGCATTATAAGCTCTACGGATCCATCACCAAGCATTATAACCTCTATTCCATCACCAAGCATTATAAGCTCTACGGATCCATCACCAAGCATTATAAGCTCTACGGATCCATCACCAAGCATTATAAGCTCTAGGATCCATCACCAAGCATTATAACCTCTATGGATCCATCACCAAGCATTATAAGCTCTACGGATCCATCACCAAGCATTATAACTCTACGGATCCATCACCAAGCATTATAACCTCTACGGATCCATCACCAAGCATTATAAGCTCTATGGATCCATCACCAAGCATTATAACCTCTACGGATCCATCACCAAGCATTATAACCTCTACGGATCCATCACCAAGCATTATAAGCTCTATGGATCCATCACCAAGCATTATAAACTCTACGGATCCATCACCAAGCATTATACCCCTATGAATCCATCACCAAGCATTATAACCTCTATGGATCCATCACTGAGCATTATAAGCTCTACGGATCCATCACCAAGCATTATAAGCTCTATGGATCCATCACCAAGCATTATAACCTCTACGGATCCATCACCAAGCATTATAAGCTCTATGGATCCATCACCAAGCATTATAACCTCTACGGATCCATCACCAAGCATTATAAACTCTACGGATCCATCACCAAGCATTATAAGCTCTACAGATCCATCACCAAGCATTATAAGCTCTATGGATCCATCACCAAGCATTATAAACTCTATGGATCCATCACCGAGCATTATAAACTCTATGGATCCATCACCAAGCATTAAACTCTACAGATCCATCACCAAGCATTATAAACTCTACGGATCCATCACCAAGCATTATAAACTCTACGGATCCATCACCAAGCATTATAAGCTCTATGGATCCATCACCAAGCATTATAACCTCTACAGATCCATCACCGAGCATTATAAACTCTACGGATCCATCACCGAGCATTATAACCTCTACAGATCCATCACCGAGCATTATAATCTCTACGGATCCATCACCGAGCATTATAAGCTCTACGGATCCATCACCGAGCATTATAACCTCTACAGATCCATCACCGAGCATTATAATCTCTACGGATCCATCACTGAGCATTATAAACTCTAGTTGTTTGTTTGAGTGCATGAACAAATTATATTTCACCGAATAAATATTGACAGCATTATTAACATGAGTGAAGCTAGTCACGAGTGATAATAATAGCTTTCTATGTTCATGAGTGAAACATTATTCGATCATTCACTTAAATAAACAAATAATCTTTTTATTCTAGGCTTCAAAAGTGCTTTTATGATAGAAAATGCTACAACCGTTAGTGGAAGTCGTGATAGCGCATTGGTAGCGCATTTGCTTCAGGTGTGAGAGACCCGGAGTTTGCGCAAGGCTGTGTCCTTTACGATTGTGAACTTAAATTCCATATTGCCTCTTCTCTCTCCCCACAGGAATGAGTCTCGAGGTCTTAAAATAATATTGTAAGAAATTGTTTCACAATCGAGCAAAAAATAAACTAACAAACACAGACATTTGTGTATCAAGCCTATTAGAACAGTGTATCATTAGTAACTATACTTGTGTTTTACATACATGTATATGGTTAGGTGACTTTCGGGCTATACAAAATATTCAGCTCTCATCTGACCTAGAGCTCTCATCTGACCGAGAGCTCTCATCTGACCTAGAGCTCTCATCTGACCTAGAGCTCTCATCTGACCTAGATCTCTCATCTGACCTAGACCTAGAGCTCTCATCTGACCTAGAGCTCTCATCTGACCTAGATCTCTCATCTGACCTAGAGCTCTCATCTGACCTAGAGCTCTCATCTGACCTAGATCTCTCATCTGACCTAGAGCTCTCATCTGACCTAGAGCTCTCATCTGACCTAGAGCTTTCATCTGACCTAGAGCTCTCATCTGACCTAGAGCTCTCATCTGACCTAGAGCTCTCATCTGACCAAGAGCTGGCTTGGAAAGAAAAGTTATCTTAGTATCTAACAGTTACCTCTTTATGCAGTCTTCAGATGCAGCCTTGTTCTCAAGTTTATCATAAATTACAGCAGCGAGAGCCAGCGGTCCAGCATCCCCACACAAAAACGACATTCTGTGGCCCTTCAACCTTCGCAGAGGCCGTCGTATGTACTCCAACGCACACTCTAAATGACCACGATCTTTGTTTAGTCTTGAATACAAGTGAAGATGTAACAGAGCAATACCTGGAAAAGAAATACACATACAATCAAAACCAAGAAAATAACAACATACACACACAACATGGCTGTGCCTACTGTGTCACAAATTAATTGGTACAAAAGGACCGTTTTACGTTTATTTATCATCGCTACCGGTTGCCCATATGAGCGACACCTCCTGGAAAGATTAGTCATTTTAGATTTTTAGAGGATTTTATTTAACCGTATTTTATTGCAAATCAAATATTTATTTGTGAACTACCGGTATATGGCTCTTAGTTGGCTACACGTTTTTTAAATTGGCTCCAGTGTTTTTTAATTGGCGACAGAGGTGGCGTAGACAAACATTCAGACAGAGGGAACCTCAGCACCATTTGGGCTATATTGCAGGTGAGCAGTAACCTAACAACACCATTCCTGGGCAGGCTCCGGTGGTTAACCAGTACTTTGTGCACCAACCTCCGTAATAAACTGCCAACTGTTGGTCTAGTAGGAAGTGATTCGCTTTTGGGAGAAAGTGGTCAAGGAACGTGGTCAAGGAAAGTGGTCTAGGTGGTCAGCAATGTGTTCACTCACTCCCCATTGACATTTATTGTAGGCTATATATGTATGCCTGTAACTCGAAAAACAAAGCAAGAAAGACATATAGTTATACTGAAAGACACCTCACATAACCAGGGTTCCCGCTGTCGGTCGCCAATGGCGCCAAATAACAAATATTGGCGCTAAATTGTGTGAATTGGCGAAAGTATTTGGCGCAACTTTTTAAAAAATCTTTAATTTTTTTGGCACATGTTTTGTCAAATATATGGCTTCATATACAAATATGGCTTCATATATTTATTTGTGAACTATATGGCTCTTAGTTGGCTCCAAGTATTTTTTAATTGGCTCCAGTATTTTTCAATTGGCGACAGAAGTGCCTCAGACAAACATTCAGACAGAGGGAACCCTGCATAACTTATTAAAGAAGCTTGTTGATGTTGATCTTTAAAGTTTACACTTTATTTATTTTACGATTGCGAAACAAGCAAGTTGCTTTCTCCTCAATCCTACATGTATTTTCTTATTGTGATCATTATACTATGTATATTCATTGAAATAAAATATTGTTTAAACTAAACAAGCGTTAACAATTTATTATATTAATCACTCTCGTTGGCGCAGGTTTAAATGTGGTCATTCGTGTGGGAGGAAACCAGAGTACCCGGAGAAACACACCTGTCCGATCTGGCGACCACCGTACCATCTCACATACTTCCCGGTCCGAGGATCGAACCCTGGTTGCATTTGCTTAGAAGCGAGAGTGCTAACCACTGCGCTAATCGGACAGCCAATTAGGTTGATCTTTCCTGATCATATCAAGATCATGTGAATATATATCATGAGATGTGAATATATTTTGCTATAAATTCAAGCATTTGCTCTTGCCTAAAGTACCAGCACGCGGGTTTGCATCTCTGAATTTAGGGAGAAGTGAGACAATCCAGGGAGACAACCTGTCATCCTCGGCATCTTGACTCTTACCCCCACCTCCAGTATATATGGAGTAGTTCTCATCACCCTCCTCATCTACTCCTACATACATATCCCACCTCCAGTATATATGGAGTAGTTCTCATCACCCTCCTCATCTACTCCTACATACATACCCCCACCTCCAGTATATATGGAGTAGTTCTCATCACCCTCCTCATCTACTCCTACATACATACCCCCACCTCCAGTATATATGGAGTAGTTCTCATCACCATCCTTATCTACTCCTTATCTACTCCTACATACATACCCCCACCTCCAGTATATATGGAGTAGTTCTCATCACCATCCTCATCTACTCCTACATACAGCGTCTCTAATAACCGTCCAATATGTTTCTCTATCGGCTTACTTAAGGACTCCGTCAGCTGAAAAGTATACAAATGAATCGTTTGTACATGTTGTATGTACTGTACATGGACCTATGCTGTATGTACTGTACATGGACCTATGGTGTATGTACTGTACATGGACCTATGTTGTATGTACTGTACATGGACCTATGCTGTATGTACTGTACATGGACCTATGGTGTATGTACTGTACATGGACCTATGTTGTATGTACTGTACATGGACCTATGTTGTATGTACTGTACATGGACCTATGTTGTATGTACTGTACATGGACCTATGTTGTATGTACTGTACATGAACCTATGTTGTATGTACTGTACATGGACCTATGCTGTATGTACTGTACATGAACCTATGTTGTATGTACTGTACATGGACCTATGCTGTATGTACTGTACATGGACCTATGCTGTATGTACTGCACATGGACCTATGTTGTATGTACTGTACATGAACCTATGTTGTATGTACTGTACATGGACCTATGTTGTATGTACTGTACATGGACCTATGTTGTATGTACTGTACATGGACCTATGTTGTATGTACTGTACATGTACCTATGTTGTATGTACTGTACATGGACCTATGTTGTATGTACTGTACATGGACCTATGTTGTATGTACTGTACATGGACCTATGTTGTATGTACTGTACATGGACCTATGTTGTATGTACTGTACATGAACCTATGTTGTATGTACTGTACATGGACCTATGTTGTATGTACTGTACATGGACCTATGTTGTATGTACTGTACATGGACCTATGTTGTATGTACTGTACATGGACCTATGTTGTATGTACTGTACATGGACCTATGTTGTATGTACTGTACATGGACCTATGTTGTATGTACTGTACATGTACCTATGTTGTATGTACTGTACATGGACCTATGTTGTATGTACTGTACATGGACCTATGTTGTATGTACTGTACATGAACCTATGTTGTATGTACTGTACATGAACCTATGCTGTATGTACTGTACATGAACCTATGCTGTATGTACTGTACATGGACCTATGTTGTATGTACTGTACATGGACCTATGTTGTATGTACTGTACATGGACCTATGTTGTATGTACTGTACATGGACCTATGTTGTATGTACTGTACATGGACCTATGTTGTATGTACTGTACATGGACCTATGTTGTATGTACTGTACATGGACCTATGTTGTATGTACTGTACATGGACCTATGTTGTATGTACTGTACATGGACCTATGTTGTATGTACCGTACATGGACCTATGTTGTATGTACCGTACATGGACCTATGTTGTATGTACCGTACATGGACCTATGTTGTATGTACCGTACATGGACCTATGTTGTATGTACCGTACATGGACCTATGTTGTATGTACTGTACACGGACCTATGTTGTATGTACTGTACACGGACCTATATTGTATGTACTGTACATGGACCTATGTTGTATGTACTGTACACGGACCTATGTTGTATGTACTGTACATGGACCTATGTTGTATGTACTGTACATGGACCTATGTTGTATGTACTGTACATGAACCTATGTTGTATGTACTGTACATGGACCTATGATGCATGTACTGTACATGGACCTATGTTGTATGTACTGTACATGGACCTATGTTGTATGTACCGTACATGGACCTATGTTGTATGTACCGTACATGGACCTATGTTGTATGTACCGTACATGGACCTATGTTGTATGTACTGTACACGGACCTATGTTGTATGTACTGTACACGGACCTATATTGTATGTACTGTACATGGACCTATGTTGTATGTACTGTACACGGACCTATGTTGTATGTACTGTACATGGACCTATGTTGTATGTACTGTACATGGACCTATGTTGTATGTACTGTACATGAACCTATGTTGTATGTACTGTACATGGACCTATGATGCATGTACTGTACATGGACCTATGTTGTATGTACTGTACATGGACCTATGTTGTATGTACTGTACATGGACCTATGTTGTATGTACTGTACATGGACCTATGCTGTATGTACTGTACATGAACCTATGTTGTATGTACTGTACATGAACCTATGTTGTATGTACTGTACATGGACCTATGTTGTATGTACTGTACATGGACCTATGCTGTATGTACTGTACATGTACCTATGTTGTATGTACTGTACATGGACCTATGTTGTATGTACTGTACATGGACCTATGTTGTATGTACTGTACATGGACCTATGCTGTATGTACTGTACATGAACCTATGTTGTATGTACTGTACATGAACCTATGTTGTATGTACTGTACATGGACCTATGTTGTATGTACTGTACATGGACCTATGCTGTATGTACTGTACATGTACCTATGTTGTATGTACGTACATGGACCTATGTTGTATGTACTGTACATGGACCTATGTTGTATGTACTGTACATGGACCTATGTTGTATGTACTGTACATGGACCTATGTTGTATGTACTGTACATGGACCTATGTTGTATGTACTGTACATGGACCTATGTTGTATGTACTGTACATGGACCTATGTTGTATGTACTGTACATGGACCTATTTTGTATGTACTGTACATGGACCTATGTTGTATGTACTGTACATGGACCTATGTTGTATGTACTGTACATGGACCTATGTTGTATGTACTGTACATGGACCTATGTTGTATGTACTGTACATGGACATATGTTGTATGTACTGTACATGGACCTATGCTGTATGTACTGTACATGGACCTATGGTGTATGTACTGTACATGGACCTATGTTGTATGTACTGTACATGGACCTATGCTGTATGTACTGTACATGGACCTATGGTGTATGTACTGTACATATGTTGTATGTACTGTACATGGACCTATGTTGTATGTACTGTACATGGACCTATGTTGTATGTACTGTACATGGACCTATGTTGTATGTACTGTACATGAACCTATGTTGTATGTACTGTACATGGACCTATGCTGTATGTACTGTACATGAACCTATGTTGTATGTACTGTACATGGACCTATGCTGTATGTACTGTACATGGACCTATGCTGTATGTACTGCACATGGACCTATGTTGTATGTACTGTACATGAACCTATGTTGTATGTACTGTACATGGACCTATGTTGTATGTACTGTACATGGACCTATGTTGTATGTACTGTACATGGACCTATGTTGTATGTACTGTACATGTACCTATGTTGTATGTACTGTACATGGACCTATGTTGTATGTACTGTACATGGACCTATGTTGTATGTACTGTACATGGACCTATGTTGTATGTACTGTACATGGACCTATGTTGTATGTACTGTACATGAACCTATGTTGTATGTACTGTACATGGACCTATGTTGTATGTACTGTACATGGACCTATGTTGTATGTACTGTACATGGACCTATGTTGTATATACTGTACATGGACCTATGTTGTATGTACTGTACATGGAGCTATGTTGTATGTACTGTTCATGGACCTATGTTGTATGTACTGTACATGTACCTATGTTGTATGTACTGTACATGGACCTATGTTGTATGTACTGTACATGGACCTATGTTGTATGTACTGTACATGAACCTATGTTGTATGTACTGTACATGAACCTATGCTGTATGTACTGTACATGAACCTATGCTGTATGTACTGTACATGGACCTATGTTGTATGTACTGTACATGGACCTATGTTGTATGTACTGTACATGGACCTATGTTGTATGTACTGTGCATGGACCTATGTTGTATGTACTGTACATGGACCTATGCTGTATGTACTGTACATGGACCTATGTTGTATGTACTGTACATGGACCTATGTTGTATGTACTGTACATGGACCTATGTTGTATGTACCGTACATGGACCTATGTTGTATGTACCGTACATGGACCTATGTTGTATGTACCGTACATGGACCTATGTTGTATGTACCGTACATGGACCTATGTTGTATGTACCGTACATGGACCTATGTTGTATGTACCGTACATGGACCTATGTTGTATGTACTGTACACGGACCTATGTTGTATGTACTGTACACGGACCTATGTTGTATGTACTGTACACGGACCTATGTTGTATGTACTGTACATGGACCTATGTTGTATGTACTGTACATGGACCTATGTTGTATGTACTGTACATGGACCTATGTTGTATGTACTGTACATGGACCTATGTTGTATGTACTGTACATGGACCTATGTTGTATGTACTGTACATGGACCTATGCTGTATGTACTGTACATGAACCTATGTTGTATGTACTGTACATGAACCTATGTTGTATGTACTGTACATGGACCTATGTTGTATGTACTGTACATGGACCTATGCTGTATGTACTGTACATGTACCTATGTTGTATGTACTGTACATGGACCTATGTTGTATGTACTGTACATGGACCTATGTTGTATGTACTGTACATGGACCTATGCTGTATGTACTGTACATGAACCTATGTTGTATGTACTGTACATGAACCTATGTTGTATGTACTGTACATGGACCTATGTTGTATGTACTGTACATGGACCTATGCTGTATGTACTGTACATGTACCTATGTTGTATGTACTGTACATGGACCTATGTTGTATGTACTGTACATGGACCTATGTTGTATGTACTGTACATGGACCTATGTTGTATGTACTGTACATGGACCTATGTTGTATGTACTGTACATGGACCTATGTTGTATGTACTGTACATGGACCTATGTTGTATGTACTGTACATGGACCTATGTTGTATGTACTGTACATGGACCTATGTTGTATGTACTGTACATGGACCTATATTGTATGTACTGTACATGGACCTATGTTGTATGTACTGTACATGGACCTATGTTGTATGTACTGTACATGGACCTATGTTGTATGTACTGTACATGGACCTATGTTGTATGTACTGTACATGGACATATGTTGTATGTACTGTACATGGACCTATGCTGTCTGTACTGTACATGGACCTATGTTGTATGTACTGTACATGGACCTATGTTGTATGTACTGTACATGGACCTATGTTGTATGCACTGTACATGGACATATGTTGTATGTACTGTACATGGACCTATGCTGTCTGTACTGTACATGGACCTATGTTGTATGTACTGTACATGGACCTATGCTGTATGTACTGTACATGTACCTATGTTGTATGTACTGTACATGGACCTATGTTGTATGTACTGTACATGGACCTATGTTGTATGTACTGTACATGGACCTATGTTGTATGTACTGTACATGGACCTATATTGTATGTACTGTACATGGACCTATGTTGTATGTACTGTACATGGACCTATGTTGTATGTACTGTACATGGACCTATGTTGTATGTACTGTACATGGACCTATGTTGTATGTACTGTACATGGACCTATATTGTATGTACTGTACATGGACCTATGTTGTATGTACTGTACATGGACCTATGTTGTATGTACTGTACATGGACCTATGTTGTATGTACTGTACATGGACCTATGTTGTATGTACTGTACATGGACATATGTTGTATGTACTGTACATGGACCTATGCTGTCTGTACTGTACATGGACCTATGTTGTATGTACTGTACATGGACTATGTTGTATGTACTGTACATGGACCTATGTTGTATGTACTGTACATGGACCTATGTTGTATGTACTGTACATGGACCTATGTTGTATGTACTGTACATGAACCTATGCTGTATGTACTGTACATGGACCTATGCTGTATGTACTGTACATGGACCTATGTTGTATGTACTGTACATGGACCTATGTTGTATGTACTGTACATGGACCTATGTTGTATGTACTGTACACAGACCTATGTTGTATGTACTGTACACGGACCTATATTGTATGTACTGTACATGGACCTATGTTGTATGTACTGTACATGGACCTATGCTGTATGTACTGTACATGGACCTATGTTGTATGTACTGTACATGGACCTATGTTGTATGTACTGTACATGGACCTATGTTGTATGTACTGTACATGGACCTATGTTGTATGTACTGTACATGGACCTATGTTGTCTGTACTGTACATGGACCTATGTTGTATGTACTGTACATGGACCTATGTTGTCTGTACTGTACATGGACCTATGTTGTCTGTACTGTACATGGACCTATGTTGTCTGTACTGTACATGGACCTATGTTGTAATCAAATTGTAGGTTTTTTTCTAATGCTGAATTGTGTCCGCCCTGCCCTACCATTTTAGCTCCGCCCATTTGCCTTTTAAATTTGATATAAGTCTCCACGGGTGCCTTCGGGCTGAACTTAGAACTCGTCCGCCATTTTCACCAATATATAATGCCTTACTGCCTCTTTGATCACCGTAAGTTAGTAAAATTATTTTATTTTCACGGGGCTAACCTCTCGCCCCTCATCGCGGTTCAAAATGCAGGCTATTCAGGCCATTTTCCCCACTCTAGATTAAACACTAAATTATTGTCATTTAACAAGTCAATTTTAATAATACACGTCTTGTCAATTTGTTGCCATATTCATATTAGTAGCTCCAGAACACTCATGAGTTTATCAGTAGCTTTCAATTCAATCCACTTGTCTTGATAGTTATATTGTATGGATGTTATATGTACAAATGTAATATGTCATGTTTATCTTGATAAATAAAATATGTTTAAACCAACTATGTGGAGTTTCAGTTATCAATGAATAGATACACTTTGCTTTCTCCTTCACTTATGAAGATTCTATCTATCTATCTATCTTCCGTTAATGTCGAACCCCTCGCGGGGACGTAGACATGTTGCGCGTCAAAAACCGCAAAGAAGTTAAAAGTATGAGTAGTTAAAAGTATAATTTAAGAAGATTAGGTGCTTTCCTTATTATAATAAGGTATGTATCATACTTCAACCAGTTAATGGCTAAGTTCAACAGATTGAACATTATTGCCAGGAATGAAAGTGTAGAGTTCCCTCCGTCTGAATGTTTGTCTGTGCCACTTCTGTCGCCAATTGAAAAAAATGGAGGCAATAGCCAATTTGAAAAGCCTGGAGCCAACTAAGAGCTAGTTCACAAATAAATATTTGAAGATATGTACATTTGTATTTGGCAAAGAAAAAAAAAGGTGCGCCAAATATTTTCATCAATTCACAAAATTTAGTGCCAGTATTTGTTTTTTTTACTGCAATTGGCGACCGACAGCCGGAACGAACCCTGTCAGAATGTTGTGGAATGGTGCTCTGTGAGCGGCAGAATGACATGTGTGGCCTCTAGTGTGATACAACGGGATGCCGACAAGACCATTTTGGTACATATGCTGTCGTATCTGTTGCTTCAGTGATCATAAGATTTTAAGATTCAAACCCCGCCAACTATAGGCCTATCTCACTGACATGTGTTCTATGCAAGGTACTAGAACATATAGTTTCCTCCTCGATAGTAAAACACTTCACTAACCACAGTATTCTGTACCATTTGCAGCATGGTTTTAGAGAAAAACGGTCATGCGTGACCCAACTAGTAATGCTAGTCAATTTACCTCTGTCTACAATAAGCATCAGGTAGATCTCATCCTATTAGACTTCAGTAAGGCTTTCGATAAGGTCAATCACGAGAAAGTACTACTAAAAATGCATGAATATGGAGTCAGAGGTCAAACATTAAGGTGGATTAAGAGTTTTCTAGATAATAGACTCCAGTCAGTTGTCCTTAATGGTATTAGTTCAGAGGCCATTCCGGTGTCCTCTGGAGTCCCACAGGGATCCGTACTTGGACCCCTGCTTTTCCTAGCCTACATAAATGACCTCCCACAAAACATCAGTTCCAAAGTCTGCATCTTTGCAGATGATACTGCAGTCTATCTATCACTGACATCTGCAAATGAATTGGTCACACTCCAAAACGATCTTAAGAGATTAGAAGAGTGGGAATTGGAGTGGGACATGGAATTTAACCCCTCCAAATGTCAAGTTATCCACGTCACCAGAAGGAAACATCCTATTCCCAGCAAATATAAACTCCATGGAGTCCTACTTGAGTCGGTCACCTCAGCCAAATACCTTGGCATGGATATCTCAAATAACCTGTCGTGGGACACTCACATAAAAAGGTCAACAAAAAAAGCAAACCAAACATTAGGATTTCTACGTAGAAACCTCCAGGTCAAATCTGAACCCCTTAAGTCCATGGCTTACCAGACACTAGTGAGACCCCAGCTTGAATATGGCTCCGAGATCTGGTCGCCCCATACCCAAACATTGATAGACCAAATTGAAGGTGTCCAGCGAAGAGCAGCCAGTTGGATAAAGGCTGACTTCTATCGTACCTCTAGTGTTACAGACATGCTACATTCCCTAAATCTACGCAGACTAGATCAACGGCGTATTGACAATAGGTTATCCCTTATGTATAAAATTCATAATGATCTTGTTGCTATTCCCATTGAAAATTACCTAGTTCCTCTCTCCCGTCCTGCTCGCCATTGCCATTCCTTAAGCTATAGGTTAATTACAGCAACTATAGATTACTACAAGTTTTCCTTTTTTCCAAGAACAATCTACCATTGGAACCACCTCCCTCCTGACATTGTCCATCTCCCTACCATAGAGCAATTCAATACGGCAGTTTGCCATATTGAACATGCCAGTCCCTAGTTGTTCTGCGCAGCTGCTTTTAAACTTTTACCACAACTTATTTTCATTACCTTCTTAAATTATACTTTTAACTACTTTGCGGTTTTTGACGCGCAACATGTCTACGTCCCCGCGAGGGCTTTGACATTAGCGGAAGATAGATAGATAAGATAGGCACTGAGATATTGGCGCAGCGAGTATCTCTTCTCTGGACTAAAATAGATAATATAAGAAACAAACTACTGTCATTTTGCGATTTATTGTCTTTATATGTTTTGTGGATATTTTGAAATGAAGATAAATCTAAAACTACAACATATAATCATTAAAAATCTAAAATATATCATTATATGGTAGTCGAATTTTCGATATATTTCGCCATTTTAGGGTCGAATGTTTTGGGACGAAAATGTAGTGTGTTCGAAATGTTTCAGGAACAAAATGTTTTGTTTCTCGACACAAAAATTATGTAAATCTATTTCTCTCACTCGTCCATCTATCCCGATCATAGTTTCGCCTTTAAACGCATCAAACTTGTTTGCGTAGAATCTATCATCGTTAACCCCATCCATTCCTCCAAGTTGTAAAAAATAAACTTTTGGTGTTAGTTTACATTTTTCAATAAATGGTACTGCGAGTACTTTGATATTGAACATAAAACGAAATATTTAACAGAATACAAAGTGTTTATGTGATGTCACTAATATATTTTGGTTTGTATCGGATATAGATAACAATAATGCATTGATATATTATCGAATGCGCTAAATGAAGTAAATAGAATATTTTGCAATATGTATTTTATTCGTTCGAAATAAGTTTGTAAAATTTACATTCGACAGGGGAAATCCGGAAAGTGCTTCCGTATTCTGAAGGAGATTTCAAGTTTTGTTTGAGGCCATATGAACCATTATAAATTCGCCCAACCATTATAGACAAGCAGTTCGAATATATATCCAACAATTTTCAACAAACTATACGAAAATCAGTTTTTGTGAGAGTCAATATTCGGGTTGTAATAACACATGTATCTGTCAGAAACATATCCATAACTTCATGTAAACACTCTTCCGTGTTGCATTAAAGAACTATCATAGAATGAGATTACTTACTTTTTTTAGACATCTGATCTAGAGCTGGCTTGGAAAGAACAATAGCTAGAGGATCCATATTCAATCATATCATTTAGAGCGATATGGCTTCACCTGCGACCAATTTCACCGCGGATAGCTATCGACGAGTGAAGGTCTTATATGACTACGACTACATTGATGATACGGATCATTGCAAAGTATGGATGAATATTGATGAGATTTTCTATTTGTTGAATTCAGACGGAAATGATTGGTGGCAAGTTTGTCGTCCTGACTCACCAGAAGATCCATTTTATGTTCCGTCCGCTTATGTTACGGTATTGTCCGACGTAAGTGGTACTTCACGTTCGATACAACAACATGTAGACAATAACATTAATATACAAACAAACAGTATTTTAGGAAATACTGTTGAAAAAAGTATGCTGTCAAGCTTCAAAACACAGTCAGTGGAGTCGGTTGGTGAAGGCTCGGAATACATAAATACTGTGCCAAAGAAGGAATTTGGAAATTCAGATTCAAAGGAAATAAAAGTGCAATCTATATCGAAATATGCAAAAAGACCAACGGATCTAGTTGCAGAGGATGATTATGTAAATTTAGATCAGTATAGAGATCAAGCTGGGTTACCAGCCTTAGTTACATCATCTGATCCACCCAGTCCAAAGGTATTTATATATTTCTCCATAGTATATTATAATGCATATAATGGAAGTCATCCATAGACAGATCTGTTGTCCAGTGGTAACACGCTGGACTGGTAACCCAGGGATCGCAGGTACGATTCCCCCGTCTGACACTAATAAAATTAACAGTCTTTCAGATGGGACGTTAAACCGAGGTCTCGTGTCGGTGCTTTACACCTTGCACGTAAAAAGAACCAGAGGAGACTCTGGAATGGGCCTCTCTGTATCATTGCACTATCCTCCAAAAATCTAAAATGACTAATCTCTTCAGGAGGTGTCGCTCATATGGGCAACTGGTAGCGACGATAAATAAATGTAAAACACACACTATTATATATGTGATCTATCTATATATTCTGCAACACCCTCTCACGAGTATTATGTGCGAAGAAATTATAGCTAGAATAAAATAATACATACACCAAACTGATTAATAAAAGCAAGCAGTATTTGTTAACCCTTTCTCCCTTAGAAGCGCCTATCAACGCCAATGCCTATTGATCGACACATTAGTAGTCTTTCATGTGCACTATATAACACATTACAATGATGTATCCTACTTTCATGTGCACTATATAACACATTACAATGATGTATCCTACTTTCATGTGCACTATATAACACATTACAATGATGTATCCTACTTTCATGTGCACTATATAACACATTACAATGATGTATCCTACTTTCATGTGCACTATATGACACATTACAATGATGTATCCTACTTCCATGTGCACTATATAATAAAGATGGGAACAACGTAGCGTATGTATACAGCCCTTAATAATTCCCAGTAACCTCACTGAAGGTGGAGTAGGCAAGTTCACAGCTTATCCATTGCGTACGATTGGTAAATTACAGTCAAATTTATGAAATAAAACTACATATCTATGGGGGAAAGGGTTAAAAGGTTTTTGTGTTGTATATACAGTTGAAAGAGGCATTTTCATTCTTAAGGTATATGGTTGATCTACATAATACCATTGCCTGCTGAGTAAATAAAATCATATTTACAAACAACATAGATATAGATCAGCCGCGGCATAGCGCAGCGTCTGATCAGGATCTATGTTGTTTGCTATTCAGCCAAGTGTTTTAGCTCCACTATCCGAATAGCAAACAGCATAGAGCCTGATCTGGCTTTATGCTGTTTGAAAAAGTGATTTTATTTGCCGCTAGCATGCAAAGGGTTAATCGTAAAAAGCACCACAAAGTTTCATAGAACGGCTACGCAGCAGTTCCTAATTTAGGATCTCATGATAATTCATTGAAATGTGATTAATTGCCGTACAATAGCAGAACATCAAGCATGAAATTCTATGAAAATCATGCAACATACCACAAAGCCTCACAGGATACCTTCTGTCTGAATTTTATCTGTGCCACTTGACTTCTGTCGCCAATTGAAAAAAACCTGGAGCCAATTTGAAAAACTTGGAGCCACCCCAACTAAGAGCCATATACTAGTAGTTCACAGATAATTAATTGAAGCCATGTATTTGAGAAAATGTGCCAACATTTTTAAAAACAAACAACTTGCACTAATAAACATTGTAAACAGTTGTTATAAATTTGTATATGGTCTTCAATGTAATTACTTTAACCCTTTACTTCACTCAGCCATGCTTAGTCATATAATACTGATGATAAGCATCCATTTAGCAATGTGTTAGCCATGCTTAGTCATATAATACTGATATTAAGCATCCATTTAGCAATGTGTTAGCCATGCCTAGTCAGGCTAATGTTTAGGATTTGTCATCATATTTGGTGTACATAGCAATATATTCTAACCCTATTAGGGTTAGACATTTGATGTCACCGACGTGTCACTGAAGAGAGATTAATTCAAAAATTGAATATCTGCTTAACCCGTTGCACGTTAGCGGCAGATAAAATCTATATAATGGTATATTAACCATTTCCCTCATAGAATGTATGTATGGAGATATAATAGTATATTAACCTAAATCTCTATGTCGTCCCAAGTAATATCTATGGAGGTGGGATACATGTAGATATGGTGACTACTTATCCACTACATGATAGCTAAATGGCTGTGTATGGAAATATAATAGTATATTAACCTAAATCTCATGTAGTCCCAGTAATATCTATGGAGGTGGGATAGATATGGCGACAACTTATCCACTACATGATAGCTAAATGGCTGTGTATGGAGATATAATGAGATATAATAGTATATTAACCTAAATCTCTATGAAGGAAAGGGTAAAGAGATGACAGTAACTAGATGATACAAACTTGGAATATATTTTACCTTTTTCTGCACAATGCCGTATCTAAGTTTCGGCATATCACAGAAACTAAAGCTTTGGAATTTCCATTCGTCATTAAAACTCTGCATCGGTGTACCAAACATCAGTGTCTTCAAAGCCTGAAATACAAAATTCTGAACCATGCATGCTTTACAGGCCTCCCTGACATACATGGAACCATGCATGCTTTACAGGCATCCCTGACATACATGGAACCATGCATGCTTTACAGGCGTCCCTGACATACATGGAACCATGCATGCTTTACAGGCGTCCCTGACGTACATGGAACCATGCATGCTTTACAGGCGTCCCTGACGTACATGGAACCATGCATGCTTTACAGGCGTCCCTGACATACATGGAACCATGCATGCTTTACAGGCGTCCCTGACATACATGGAACCATGCATGCTTTACAGGCGTCCCTGACATACATGGAACCATGCATGCTTTACAGGCGTCCCTGACATACATGGAACCATGCATGCTTTACAGGCGTCCCTGACATACATGGAACCATGCAAAAAGCATGCATGCTTTACAGGTGTCCCTGACATACATGGAACCATGCATGCTTTACAGGTGGCGTCCCTGACATGCATGGAACCATGCATGCTTTACAGGCGTCCCTGACATACATGGAACCATGCATGCTTTACAGGTGTCCCTGACATACATGGAACCATGCATGCTTTACAGGTGGCGTCCCTGACATACATGGAACCATGCATGCTTTACAGGCGTCCCTGACATACATGGAACCATGCATGCTTTACAGGTGGCGTCCCTGACATACATGGAACCATGCATGCTTTACAGGCCTCCCTGACATACATGGAACCATGCATGCTTTACAGGCGTCCCTGACATACATGGAACCATGCATGCTTTACAGGCGTCCCTGACATGCATGGAACCATGCATGCTTTACAGGCGTCCCTGACGTACATGGAACCATGCATGCTTTACAGGTGTCCCTGACATACATGGAACCATGCATGCTTTACAGGTGTCCCTGACATACATGGAACCATGCATGCTTTACAGGCGTCCCTGACATGCATGGAACCATGCATGCTTTACAGGTGTCCCTGACATACATGGAACCATGCATGCTTTACAGGCGTCCCTGACATACATGGAACCATGCATGCTTTACAGGTGTCCCTGACATACATGGAACCATGCATGCTTTACAGGCGTCCCTGACATACATGGATACCCTCTGTTGATGTAAGAACATTTATTTCATTAACCCTTTACACGCTAGCGGCAGATAAAATCACATTTGCAAACAGCATAGAAGCCAGATCATATGGCACCGCGGCTAATCTGGATCTGTATTCTTTGCAAATGTGATTTTATTTATTCAGCAGGCAATTTTTTAGGGTTAATATAGACGACCACTTGGCACTAACACTTGTTTCTGTATCATACTTGTATGTACAATGTCTATTATGAAAGGTGAATGTGAAACAGATGTGAATTTATTTCAATCGTATCGTATAGTATGAAATAATGAAGATTTATTTCAATCGTATCGTATAGTATGAAATAATGAATATTTATTTCAATAGTATCGTATAGTATGAAATAATGAATATTTATTTCAATCGTATCGTATAGTATGAAATAATGAATATTTATTTATCGTATAGTATGAAATAATGAATATTTATTTCAATCGTATCGTATAGTATGAAATAATGAATATTTATTTCAATAGTATCGTATAGTATGAAATAATGAATATTTATTTCAATCGTATCGTATAGTATGAAATAATGAATATTTATTTCAATCGTATCGTATAGTATGAAATAATGAATATTTATTTATCGTATAGTATGAAATAATGAATATTTATTTCAGATCTCGTGGATTAAAGTTTTATTTCAAAGGAAGGTAGTTACACAGTTGTTGTTTCAGCATGCGGTACATTTATTTTGTAGGTGTTGCTTGGGTCAACAGATCGTTGTTGTTTCAGCATGCGGTACATTTATTTTGTAGGTGTTGCTTGGGTCAACAGATCGTTGTTGTTTCAGCATGCGGTACATTTATTTTGTAGGTGTTGCTTGGGTCAACAGATCGTTGTTGGTTCAGCACAAGGTTACATTTACAAATGTATTTTGTGGGTTCTTGCTAGCATCAACAGACCTTTCTAACCTAAACTGAACATGTAAACGTAAATTCCACTTTCTGGTGTAAGGGAGACAACAGATGCACATAATTTTAATAACAAAAAGCTTACGTTGGTTCCCTTACAAATTATTGTTGGTTGACCGTTCCCTTACAAATTATGTTGGTTGACCATTCCCTTACAAATTATTGTTGGTTGACCGTTCCCTTACAAATTATTGTTGGTTGACCGTTCCCTTACAAATTATTGTTGGTTGACCGTTCCCTTACAAATTATTGTTGGTTGACCGTTCCCTTACAAATTATTGTTGGTTGACCGTTCCCTTACAAATTATTGTTGGTTGACCGTTCCCTTACAAATTATGTTGGATGACTGTTCCCTTGCAAATTATTGTTGGTTGACCATTCCCTTACAAATTATGTTGGTTGACCGTTCCCTTACAAATTATGTTGGTTGACCGTTCCCTTACAAATTATGTTGGTTGACCGTTCCCTTACAAATTATTGTTGGTTGACCGTTCCCTTACAAATTATGTTGGTTGACCGTTCCCTTACAAATTATGTTGGATGACTGTTCCCTTGCAAATTATTGTTGGTTGACCATTCCCTTACAAATTATGTTGGTTGACCGTTCCCTTACAAATTATGTTGGTTGACCATTCCCTTACAAATTATTGTTGATTGACCGTTCCCTTCAAATTATTGTTGGTTGACCATTCCCTTACAAATTATTGTTGGTTGACCGTTCCCTTACAAATTATGTTGGTTGACCGTTCCCTTACAAATTATGTTGGTTGACTGTTCCCTTACAAATTATGTTGGTTGACTGTTCCCTTACAAATTATGTTGGTTGACTGTTCCCTTACAAATTATGTTGGTTGACCGTTCCCTTACAAATTATTGTTGGTTGACCATTCCCTTACAAATTATATTGGTTGACCGTTCCCTTACAAATTATTGTTGGTTGACCATTCCCTTACAAATTATGTTGGTTGACCGTTCCCTTACAAATTATGTTGGTTGACCGTTCCCTTACAAATTATGTTGGTTGATCGTTCCCTTACAAATGATGTTGGTTGACCGTTCCCTTACATTTCATTCAGGGCTCATCTTAGGTCCGAAATATTTGGAGAAGTGAGAAACCGTGTGATTGCGCCCTTGGTACATTTTGTATGTGAGATGATACGGTGGTCACCAGATCGGATAGGTTGGTTTTCACCGGGTACTCCAGTTTCCTCCCCACACGAATGACCACATTACGCTTTCATCCACGCCAATGAGAGTGATTAATATAAGTTGTTAAAACTTGCTTCGCAATCATTGTAAAATAAATAAAGTTTAAGCTTATATGTACAAAGTCAAAATGTATACCAAAATAAAAATTAAAAGATATCTTATTACTGTTTCAAACTACATAAAATGAACACCAGGAAGTGGGGTGCATTCTACATGTATATTGGTAGAGGATTAGTTCTGTCTATCTGCGTTATTGTCTGTGCCAATTGAAAACAATTGGAGCCAATTTGAAAAAATTGGAGCCAGCTAAGAGCCATACTATTTGAGTTTATGTTTTATTTCTTGAAAATCAATAAAATGCTAAATACTAACTAGCTGCATATATTGATTAAATATTGTGTTGATTATTTGCATAAACATGTTCGATTATCATGGCCTGTTTACTATGGCGTATGAATGCAGATTAATGTAATATAAGGTCAAAAATATACTGGCAAACAGAAATGTTTTATTTCTTCAAATTTATGATTGTTGTTACTATGGTAATGTGATGAAAAGGATCTTACACTCGTGGTTTCATACCATATTTTATGAAACTTTTGTAATAAAGTTTTTGAAATGTTTAAAAAAAAAAGCAAATTGGCGTAATTAAAGTATGATGTTGTAGGATTTACAATCTTTATTGTACCTGATTGTATGCCATATTTTATTGTACCTTGTTGTGCTGTGACAATAAAAACATGTATTAAATTATCAGCTTCCCACATAAATGTAGATATTTTGGCTTAAAAAATTAAAACCTTTTTATTATGTGTTCAATGGTATCCATAATAATGTTTTAGAAAACAAACTGTAAGTTGAAGACAATCAGTGTGTGTGTTTTACGTTTATTTATCATCGCTACCGGTTGCCCATATGAGCGACGCCTCCTGAAGAGATTAGTCATTTTAGATTTTTGGAAGATAGTGCAATGATACAGAGAGAGACCCATTCCAGAGTCTCCTCTGGTTATTTTATGTGCACGGTGTACAGCACTGACACGAGACCTCGGTTTAACATTCCATCTGAAAGACTGTTAATTTGATTAGTATCAGCCGGCGGATTGAACCTGCGATCCCTGGATTACCAGTCCAGCGTGTTAGGTTGTGTCCATACTGTTAACACAACCATCTTGCATTGTAGATTATATAATATATATTGTACTTCCATTGTTCAAAGTTAGCATTGATGCATCAGCGATTTCAGAAATCAAGGAAGTTAATAATGTACTGTCTGATATATTCATATCTTCCTCTCACATGATATCAAGTGATCCAATGTAATTATATACACACTTCAGTTAGTACATATTTTGATATTATGACAAATTTATGGCCAATTTTGATCCCCCCCAAGTGCTCGTAGAGCTTGGAGGCATAATGCGGGCGTAACCAATTCAACACCAAGTAACTGACATGGACTGGTGCATTCAACACCAAGTAACTGACATGGACTGGTGCATTCAACACCAAGTAACTGACATGGACTGGTGCATGATATTTTTAGACCAATAAACTAATAAGAAAATTACATTTGGACCAGTTCATTTATCAAAATTTTGTCTAAAAATAGTAATATTACTGGCAAAAAGTGCAGATCTTGATGAGCCGGCTCGTTACTGGATCTACACTTTTTGTAAGTCTATTTAGAGGTCTGTGGTGTTGAAATGGTTAAAGTAATTTTTTCCAAAAATAGTAATATTACTGGCAAAAAGTGCAGATACTAAATGGTATGTTGTGATAACCATTAGTGTAAGTAGAGAGAGTAGTAGTTTTATAGTAATTGTGTATGTATGATCTTCCGCATCTACATTCTGAAAAGCTTTTAACAATTGGGGTTTACTGTATGCACCACATGTTTCTGCACGCCATCATGTACATGTATGCATGATTCATTCTAGGTCAGTATTTTTGGAAGAAGTGAGAAATTGTGCGATCGCGTCCTTACAATAAACAGGGATCATTCTAGAGAGCGATGTGGGCGAAATAGTCGCCGTAGGGACCTGACTTTGCCCTCTGAAGGCCCACTTCACCCTAAAAAAAGTTTCTTTTTAAATATTTATTTTTACAATTTTCATACAAAATGTTGTCCAGTAAGATACATTGGCCCATTATAAAGCGCACCACTTCTATTCAAATGGTGTTATTTAAGAAATTTCAACAAAATAGAAGTGCTTTATAATGGGCCAGTGTATCTATCTTACTAGACAAGTTTGTATGAAAATTGTAAAAAAAAAAAAATTAAAAACCTTTTTTAAAAAATTGTTTTTAGGGAGAAGTGGGACCCCCAGAGGGCGGAGTCAGGGTCCCTAGGGCGACTATTTGGCCCATATCACCTTCTAGAATGATTCCTGGATATCTGGGATCATAATGTTGGATGAGCCCTTATAACTCATGGAATTGTTAATAGAAATGCAACTTCCGACTTTCATCAATTAAAGTGACCCTTCAACTGTTATTGATGGTACATCACCATGGGTACCCGTCAGTGTTATTGATGGTACCCATCAGTGCCTGAAATACTGCCGACGATGGGTACCCATCAGTGCCTGAAATACTACCGACCACGGGTACCCATCAGTGCCTGAAATACTGCCGACGATGGGTACCCATCAGTGCCTGAAATACTACCGACCACGGGTACCCATCAGTGCCTGAAATACTGCCGACGATGGGTACCCATCAGTGCCTGAAATACTACCGACCACGGGTACCCATCAGTGCCTGAAATACTGCCGACGATGGGTACCCATCAGTGCCTGAAATACTACCGACCACGGGTACCCATCAGTGCCTGAAATACTGCCGACGATGGGTACCCATCAGTGCCTGAAATACTACCGACCACGGGTACCCATCAGTGCCTGAAATACTGCCGACGATGGGTACCCATCAGTGCCTGAAATACTACCGACCACGGGTACCCATCAGTGCCTGAAATACTGCCGACGATGGGTACCCATCAGTGCCTGAAATACTACCGACCACGGGTACCCATCAGTGCCTGAAATACTGCCGACGATGGGTACCCATCAGTGCCTGAAATACTACCGACCACGGGTACCCGTCAGTGCCTGAAATACTGCCGACCATGGGTACCCATCAGTGCCTGAAATACTACCGACCACGGGTACCCATCAGTGCCTGAAATACTGCCGACGATGGGTACCCATCAGTGCCTGAAATACTACCGACCACGGGTACCCATCAGTGCCTGAAATACTGCCGACCATGGGTACCCATCAGTGCCTGAAATACTACCGACCACGGGTACCCGTCAGTGCCTGAAATACTGCCGACCATGGGTACCCGTCAGTGCCTGAAATACTACCGACCACGGGTACGGTACCCATCAGTGCCTGAAATACTGCCGACCATGGGTACCCATCAGTGTTATTGATGGTACCCGTCAGTGCCTGAAATACTGCCGACCATGGGTACCTATCAGTGTTATTGATGGTACCCGTCAGTGCCTGAAATACTGCCGACCATGGGTACCCATCAGTGTTATTGATGGTACCCGTCAGTGCCTGAAATACTGCCGACCATGGGTACCCATCAGTGTTATTGATGGTACCCGTCAGTGCCTGAAATACTGCCGACCATGGGTACCCATCAGTGTTATTGATGGTACCCGTCAGTGCCTGAAATACTGCCGACCATGGGTACCCATCAGTGTTATTGATGGTACCCATCAGTGCCTGAAATACTGCCGACCATGGGTACCCATCAGTGTTATTGATGGTACCCGTCAGTGCCTGAAATACTGCCGACCATGGGTACCCATCAGTGCCTGAAATACTACCGACCACGGGTACCCGTCAGTGCCTGAAATACTGCCGACCATGGGTACCCGTCAGTGCCTGAAATACTACCGACCACGGGTACGGTACCCATCAGTGCCTGAAATACTGCCGACCATGGGTACCCATCAGTGTTATTGATGGTACCCGTCAGTGCCTGAAATACTGCCGACCATGGGTACCCATCAGTGTTATTGATGGTACCCGTCAGTGCCTGAAATACTGCCGACCATGGGTACCCATCAGTGTTATTGATGGTACCCATCAGTGCCTGAAATACTGCCGACCATGGGTACCCATCAGTGTTATTGATGGTACCCGTCAGTGCCTGAAATACTGCCGACCATGGGTACCCATCAGTGAAACCCTCAGTGCCTGAAATACTGCCGACCATGGGTACCCATCAGTGTTATTGATGGTACCCGTCAGTGCCTGAAATACTGCCGACCATGGGTACCCACAGGTATTGATGGTACCCGTCAGTGCCTGAAATGCACAACCCACAAACCCCACCAAAACCCGACCAGGGTACCCATCAGGTTATTGATGGTACCCGTCAGTGCCTGAAATACTGCCGACCATGGTACCCATCAGTGTCCAAAACCCACAACCACAATTGAATGGTACCCCCTCAGTGCCTGAAATACTGCCGACCATGGGTACCCACAGTGTTAGATGCCCGACCATGGGTACCCATCAGTGTTATTGATGGTACCCGTCAGTGCCTGAAATACTGCCGACCATGGGTACCCACAAAGGTACCCGTCAGTGCCTGAAATACTGCCGACCATGCCCAGGTACCCGTCAGTGCCTGAAATACTACCGACCACGGGTACGGTACCCATCAGTGCCTGAAATACTGCCGACCATGGGTACCCATCAGTGCAAAACACCAAAACAAAACCCACCAACCACACCCCACCAAAACCCACCAACACCAAAACCCACCAACCCACAAAACCCCACCAAAACCCACCAACCCACAAAACCCCACCAAAACCCACCAACCCACAAAACCCCCAAAACACACCCAAACCCAACCCACCAACCCACAAACCCACCAACCCACCAAACCCACCAACCCACAAAAACCCCACCAAAACCCACCAACCCACAAAACCCACCAAAACCCACCAACCCACAAAACCCCACCAAAACCCACCACCCACAACCCAACCCACACCAAAACCACCGACCATGGGTACCCATCAGTGTTATTGATGGTACCCGTCAGTGCCTGAAATACTGCCGACCATGGGTACCCATCAGTGTTATTGATGGTACCCGTCAGTGCCTGAAATACTGCCGACCATGGGTACCCATCAGTGTTATTGATGGTACCCGTCAGTGCCTGAAATACTGCCGACCGGGTACCCATCAGTGTTATTGATGGTACCCATCAGTGCCTGAAATACTGCCGACCATGGGTACCCATCAGTGTTATGATGGTACCCGTCAGTGCCTGAAATACTGCCGACCATGGGTACCCATCAGTGTTACTGATGGTACCCGTCAGTGCCTGAAATACTGCCGACCATGGGTAACCATCAGTGTTACTGATGGTGGTACCCATCAGTGCCTGAAATACTGCCGACCATGGGTACCCATCAGTACCCACAAAACACCGTTATTGATGGTACCCGTCAGTGCCTGAAATACTGCCGACCAACCCCACCAAAACACCATGGGTACCCATCAGTGTACTTGATGGTACCCGTCATCACTGAAATACTGCCACCCGACCATGGGTACCCATCAGCCTGAAATACTACCGACCATGGTACCCACCCTCAGTGCCTGAAATACTGGACCATGGGTACCCATCAGTGTTATAGTGTCATGCCTGAAATACTGCCGACCATGGGTACCCATCAGTGTTATTGATGGTACCCGTCAGTGCCTGAAATACTGCCGACCATGGGTACCCATCAGTGTTATTGATGGTACCCGTCAGTGCCTGAAATACTGCCGACCATGGGTACCCATCAGTGTAAATAATGGTACCCGTCAGTGCCTGAAATACTACCGACCAAGGGTACCCACCATGGGTACCCATCAGTGTTATTGATGGTACCCGTCAGTGCCTGAATACTGCCGACCATGGTACCCATCAAATACTGCCGACCATGGGTACCCATCAGTGTTATATGGTACCGTCAGTGCCTGAAATACTGCCGACCATGGGTACCCAGTGCCTGAAATACTACCGACCATGGGTACCCGTGTTATTGATGGTACCCGTCAGTGCCTGAAATACTGCCGACCATGGGTACCCATCAGTGTTATTGATGGTACCCGTCAGTGCCTGAAATACTGCCGACCATGGGTACCCATCAGTGTTATTGATGGTACCCGTCAGTGCCTGAAATACTGCCGACCATGGGTACCCATCAGTGTTATTGATGGTACCCGTCAGTGCCTGAAATACTGCCGACCATGGGTACCCATCAGTGTTATTGATGGTACCCGTCAGTGCCTGAAATACTGCCGACCATGGGTACCCATCAGTGTTATTGATGGTACCCGTCAGTGCCTGAAATACTGCCGACCATGGGTACCCATCAGTGTTATTGATGGTACCCGTCAGTGCCTGAAATACTGCCGACCATGGGTACCCATCAGTGTTATTGATGGTACCCGTCAGTGCCTGAAATACTGCCGACCATGGGTACCATCAGTGTTATTGATGGTACCCGTCAGTGCCTGAAATACTGCCGACCATGGGTACCCATCAGTGTTATTGATGGTACCCGTCAGTGCCTGAAATACTGCCGACCATGGGTACCCATCAGTGCCTGAAATACTACCGACCATGGGTACCCGTCAGTGCCTGAAATACTGCCGACCATGGGTACCCGTCAGTGCCTGAAATACTAGATGGTACCCATCAGTGCCTGAAATACTGCCGACCATGGGTACCCATCAGTGTTATTGATGGTACCCGTCAGTGCCTGAAATACTGCCGACCATGGGTACCCATCAGTGTTATTGATGGTACCCGTCAGTGCCTGAAATACTGCCGACCATGGGTACCCATCAGTGTTATTGATGGTACCCGTCAGTGCCTGAAATACTGCCGACCATGGGTACCCATCAGTGTTATTGATGGTACCCGTCAGTGCCTGAAATACTGCCGACCATGGGTACCCATCAGTGTTATTGATGGTACCCGTCAGTGCCTGAAATACTGCCGACCATGGGTACCCATCAGTGTTATTGATGGTACCCGTCAGTGCCTGAAATACTGCCGACCATGGGTACCCATCAGTGTTATTGATGGTACCCATCAGTGCCTGAAATACTGCCGACCATGGGTACCCATCAGTGTTATTGATGGTACCCGTCAGTGCCTGAAATACTGCCGACCATGGGTACCCATCAGTGCCTGAAATACTACCGACCACGGGTACCCGTCAGTGCCTGAAATACTGCCGACCATGGGTACCCGTCAGTGCCTGAAATACTACCGACCACGGGTACGGTACCCATCAGTGCCTGAAATACTGCCGACCATGGGTACCCATCAGTGTTATTGATGGTACCCGTCAGTGCCTGAAATACTGCCGACCATGGGTACCCATCAGTGTTATTGATGGTACCCGTCAGTGCCTGAAATACTGCCGACCATGGGTACCCATCAGTGTTATTGATGGTACCCATCAGTGCCTGAAATACTGCCGACCATGGGTACCCATCAGTGTTATTGATGGTACCCGTCAGTGCCTGAAATACTGCCGACCATGGGTACCCATCAGTGCCTGAAATACTACCGACCATGGGTACCCGTCAGTGCCTGAAATACTGCCGACCATGGGTACCCGTCAGTGCCTGAAATACTACCGACCACGGGTACGGTACCCATCAGTGCCTGAAATACTGCCGACCATGGGTACCCATCAGTGTTATTGATGGTACCCGTCAGTGCCTGAAATACTGCCGACCATGGGTACCCATCAGTGTTATTGATGGTACCCGTCAGTGCCTGAAATACTGCCGACCATGGGTACCCATCAGTGTTATTGATGGTACCCGTGCCTGAAATACTGCCGACCATGGGTACCCACCAGTGCCCATCAGTGTTATTGATGGTACCCGTCAGTGCCTGAAATACTGCCGACCATGGGTACCCATCAGTGTTATTGATGGTACCCGTCAGTGCCTGAAATACTGCCGACCATGGGTACCCATCAGTGTTATTGATGGTACCCGTCAGTGCCTGAAATACTGCCGACCATGGGTACCCATCAGTGTTATTGATGGTACCCGTCAGTGCCTGAAATGCGACATGGGTCCATGCCCGTGTACTGATACTACCGTCAGTGCCTGAAATACTGTACCGACCATGGGTACCCATCAGTGTTATTGATGGTACCCGTCAGTGCCTGAAATACTGCCGACCATGGGTACCCATCAGTGTGCCTGAAATACTACCGACATGGGTATATTGATGGTACCCGCCCGTCAGTGCCTGAAATACTGCCGACCATGGGTACCCACAGTGTTATGATGCCCGACCATGGGTACCCATCAGTGTTATTGATGGTACCCGTCAGTGCCTGAAATACTGCCGACCATGGGTACCCATCAGTGTTATTGATGGTACCCGTCAGTGCCTGAAATACTGCCGACCATGGGTACCCATCAGTGTTATTGATGGTACCCGTCAGTGCCTGAAATACTGCCGACCATGGGTACCCACAGTGTTTGATGGTACCCGTCAGTGCCTGAAATACTGCCGACCATGGGTACCCATCAGTGTTGAAATACAGTGCCTGACTGAAATACTGCCGACCATGTGGTACCCGTCAGTGCCTGAAATACTACGACCATGGTACAGTGCCTGAAATACTGCCGACCATGGGTACCCATCAGTGTTATTGATGGTACCCGTCAGTGCCTGAAATACTGCCGACCATGGGTACCCATCAGTGTTATTGATGGTACCCGTCAGTGCCTGAAATACTGCCGACCATGGGTACCCATCAGTGTTATTGATGGTACCCGTCAGCCCATGAATACTGCCGACCAGGGTACCCATCAGTGTATTGATGCTAACCGTCAGTGCCTGAAATACTGCCGACCATGGGTACCCATCAGTGTATATGATGGTACCCGTCAGTGCCTGAAATACTGCCGACCATGGGTACCCATCAGTGTTATTGATGGTACCCGTCAGTGCCTGAAATACTGCCGACCATGGGTACCCATCAGTGTTATTGATGGTACCCGTCAGTGCCTGAAATACTGCCGACCATGGGTACCCATCAGTGTTATTGATGGTACCCATCAGTGCCTGAAATACTGCCGACCATGGGTACCCATCAGTGTTATTGATGGTACCCGTCAGTGCCTGAAATACTGCCGACCATGGGTACCCATCAGTGTTATTGATGGTACCCGTCAGTGCCTGAAATACTGCCGACCATGGGTACCCATCAGTGTTATTGATGGTACCCGTCAGTGCCTGAAATACTGCCGACCATGGGTACCCATCAGTGTTATTGATGGTACCCGTCAGTGCCTGAAATACTGCCGACCATGGGTACCCATCAGTGTTATTGATGGTACCCGTCAGTGCCTGAAATACTGCCAACCATGGGTACCCATCAGTGTTATTGATGGTACCCGTCAGTGCCTGAAATACTGCCGACCATGGGTACCCATCAGTGTTATTGATGGTACCCGTCAGTGCCTGAAATACTGCCGACCATGGGTACCCATCAGTACCCACAAAACACCGTTATTGATGGTACCCGTCAGTGCCTGAAATACTGCCGACCAACCCCACCAAAACACCATGGGTACCCATCAGTGTACTTGATGGTACCCGTCATCACTGAAATACTGCCACCCGACCATGGGTACCCATCAGCCTGAAATACTACCGACCATGGTACCCACCCGTCAGTGCCTGAAATACTGGACCATGGGTACCCATCAGAACATGCCTGAAATACTACCGACCACGGGTACCACAAAGGTACCCATCAGTGCCAAATACTGCCGACCATGGGTACCCATCAGTGTTATTGATGGTACCCGTCAGTGCCGAAATACTGCCGACCATGGGTACCCATCAGTGTTATTGATGGTACCCGTCAGTGCCTGAAATACACCGACCATGGGTACCCACCATGACCCATCAGTGTTACTGACCCGTCAGTGCCTGAATACTGCCGACCAAGTGCCCACAAATACTGCCGACCATGGGTACCCATCAGTGTTATTGATGGTACCCGTCAGTGCCTGAAATACTGCCGACCATGGGTACCCAGTGCCTGAAATACTACCGACATGGGTACCCGTGTTATTGATGGTACCGTCAGTGCCTGAAATACTGCCGACCATGGGTACCCATCAGTGTTATTGATGGTACCCGTCAGTGCCTGAAATACTGCCGACCATGGGTACCCATCAGTGTTATTGATGGTACCCGTCAGTGCCTGAAATACTGCCGACCATGGGTACCCGTCAGTGCCTGAAATACTACCGACCATGGGTACCCATCAGTGTTATTGATGGTACCCGTCAGTGCCTGAAATACTGCCGACCATGGGTACCCATCAGTGTTATTGATGGTACCCGTCAGTGCCTGAAATACTGCCGACCATGGGTACCCATCAGTGTTATTGATGGTACCCGTCAGTGCCTGAAATACTGCCGACCATGGGTACCCATCAGTGTTATTGATGGTACCCGTCAGTGCCTGAAATACTGCCGACCATGGGTACCCATCAGTGTTATTGATGGTACCCGTCAGTGCCTGAAATACTGCCGACCATAACCCCACCAAAACCACATGGGTACCCATCAGTGTTATTGATGGTACCCGTCAGTGCCTGAAATACTGCCGACCCACAATTGATGGTACCCGTCAGTGCCTGAAATACTGCCGACCATGGGTACCCATCAGTGTTATTGATGGTACCCGTCAGTGCCTGAAATACTGCCGACCATGGGTACCCATCAGTGCCTGAAATACTACCGACCACGGGTACCCGTCAGTGCCTGAAATACTGCCGACCATGACCCACAAAGGTACCCGTCAGTGCCTGAAATACTACCGACCACGGGTACGGTACCCATCAGTGCCTGAAATACTGCCGACCATGGGTACCCATCAGTGTTATTGATGGTACCCGTCAGTGCCTGAAATACTGCCGACCATGGGTCCCATCAGTGTTATTGATGGTACCCGTCAGTGCCTGAAATACTGCCGACCATGGGTACCCATCAGTGTTATTGATGGTACCCGTCAGTGCCTGAAATACTGCCGACCATGGGTACCCATCAGTGTTATTGATGGTACCCGTCAGTGCCTGAAATACTGCCGACCATGGGTACCCATCAGTGTTATTGATGGTACCCGTCAGTGCCTGAAATACTGCTGACCATGGGTACCCATCAGTGTTATTGATGGTACCCGTCAGTGCCTGAAATACTGCCGACCATGGGTACCCATCAGTGTTATTGATGGTACCCGTCAGTGCCTGAAATACTGCCGACCATGGGTACCCATCAGTGTTATTGATGGTACCCGTCAGTGCCTGAAATACTGCCGACCATGGGTACCCATCAGTGTTATTGATGGTACCCGTCAGTGCCTGAAATACTGCCGACCATGGGTACCCATCAGTGTTATTGATGGTACCCGTCAGTGCCTGAAATACTGCCGACCATGGGTACCCATCAGTGTTATTGATGGTACCCGTCAGTGCCTGAAATACTGCCGACCATGGGTACCCATCAGTGTTATTGATGGTACCCGTCAGTGCCTGAAATACTGCTTGGATACTGATCTAGAATGGATATTATTTTATTTTTTTATCAAAGCCACTGTAAGGGGCAAGTGTCATACAATGTAAGGGGCAAGTGTCATACAATGTTGACAGCTTTCTAATTATTTTCTATTAGGTAATGTTATATTTATTAGATATATGATATAGTATTCATAAACAAATATATAAGTTTCTAATTAGCAGATATTTTGGAAGTGAAAAACCACATGTTTTATTATATAATATCATACGGGATAGATCTCACCTCCGCTTGTGCTGAGAATGTTACGGTGTCTTCAATTAAGAATGTTATGGTGTCTGCAATTAATAATGATAAGGTGTCTGCAATTAAGAATGGTATGGTATCTTTAATTAATACTGTTATAGTGTCTTCAATTAATAATGTAATGGTGTCTGCAATTAAGAATGTTATGGTGTCTGCTATTAAGAAAGAATGTAATGGTGTCTGCAATTAATAATGTTATGGTGTCTTCAATTAATAATGTTATGGCGTCTGCAATTAAGAATGTAATGGTGTCTGCAATTAAGAATGATATGGTATGTTCAGTTAAGAATGTTATGGTGTCTGCAATTAAGAATGGTATGATGTCTGCAATTCATAATGTTGTGGATTTTCAATTAAGAATGTTATGGTATCTTCAATTAAGAAATTCAGGCCAACTTGCATCTCTTTCTGATTTTGGTAATTAGCCTGGTATGGAGTCCTGCTGTTCATCTATTGTTGGGATCTATTTACTCTAATGTCAGATAAATACTCTCTTCAATAGTCGACTCTATATTATACCATATATTCCTGACCATAAGTCAATCTCTGCCATAAGTGGAGGGTAAAGTTTTGGCTTGAACAGTCTGATTTTGGGCTGGATCCCTCCATAAGTCAGGGTACTTTGGGGACTTATAGCATTCCTTGCCACAATTGTTTTTTCTCTCATTTTTAATTGAAACTGAGCTGAATTTGAGATAATTGGTAGACTTTGTTCCATCACAAATCATAAAAACATACACTGATGCAGAACAATACTTTATGAAGTTTATTTATCAGTTTTTCTATGGTTTATAATGTAAATAATTAAATTTTTATATATAACTGTAAATTAAAATTTGAATATGAACCGTATCTAGATATTGTACCATATAGCTTACGTTTTTTAATTACAAGATTAAGAATTTCTGCACATTCATTACGAATACATACTGGTAGATATGGACAAAATAGAATTCCACAAAATGAACGCTAATGTTTGTGTTGCAATACACACGACCTAGAAGACGAATATCATTTTATACTTGTTTGCCCGTGCTATTCAGATTTGAGAAAACTTTACATAAAGAAATATTATTTTGTTAGACCAAATATGCTTAAGTTTATTGAATTGTTGCAATCTAATAAAAGAAATATCCTATATAATTTAGCTTTATTCTATAATAAAGCAGTTGACATTAAAATAACACTCTTAAATAATATGACATAAATCCAATATCAGCACTAATATATTGTTCATCCTCATAATTAGATGCATTTTCTTATTATTATCAGATTCTATATGCCACATGACCACGATAAAATTGTTGTATATATTTACATAATATATATTTGTATATATGTATTTGACGATATACCATGTACAAGTCTTAATAAAATTTCTGTTCTGTTCTGTTCTATTAAATTAAATCAAACAAACCAACAGACATAAATGATGTTCCAAGAAATAAACAAACAATTTCAACTTTTGTTTTTAAAATTATTTATTGCTTGGTTTTCATGCATCAGTCGACCTAGTACTTTCATCACATTTCTTGATGATAAAAAGGTTGACTTGTAGCAGGTGTAATATGGTATGTGCATGTTGTGTAGGTGTTCAATATTTATCTGTTTTTATATTAGACCCCAGAAGAGATGGAGAGTGAGTATGCCAATCTACAAGAGTTAAATATTGCTGAGCCAACTTCCGAGCCAACGTCGCCAGATCTGGAGAACAGTCAGTTTCAGAGGACACTGCAGGATACATGGGACGTCTACCGCGATATGTCAAATCGGCTGTTTTATGTGAATAAAGACACCAAAGAAACCCTGTGGAAACCTCCGAGGGGACAATTCCATGAAGAACTCAATAGACAGGTCAGTATTTTTCACTCGGCTCATTTTTTTAACCCTTGGCACACTAGCGGCAGATAAAATCACTTTTACAAACAGCATAAATCCTGATCAGACGTTGCTGATCTGGATCTATGTTGTTTGCAAATATGATTTTATTTACTCGGCAGGCACAGGGTTAAATAATGACAGTTTTATTGTTATGACTTTGTCGGCGTCTTTCCATCCTCATTTCCAAACTTTAATGTAGGTCAATTAAATTGGATTTAGCTCATACTGACACACACAATACATGTATTTCTTGTTATCCAACGCTCAACATTATCATACATGTATAAATAGAAATGTTGTCATTCACTGTGACATATTTCAAGGAACTTCATCTATTGATATTTGTATACAATTCCACAATTCTCAGCAATACTTCACGTTTGACATTATGTAAATGTTGATTTTGACTGTGACCTTTTTACAAGGTATATTTCATCTCTTGGCCAGATTTAGCACACACTACTCTCAGGTGCCAACACGCTACAATGTTGACCTTTACCCTGACCATTTTCAAGGTCAAAGATCTTTCACCCTTGCGTTGGGACCCGTTGATAGTGCTCTTGTAAAGCTCCCACATGCTTCTTGGAAGTATTGTGGTGATCCCAGCATAGGTCTTGGAAATATTGTGGTGATCCCAGTGTAGTTCTTGGAAGTATTGTGGTGATCCCAGCATATTTCTTGGAAGTATTGTGGTGATCCCAGCATAGTTCTTGGAAGTATTGTGGTGATCCCATCATAGTTCTTGGAAGTATTGTGGTGATCCCAGCATAGTTCTTGGAAGTATTGTGGTGATCCCAGCATAGTTCTTGGAAGTATTGTGGTGATCCCATCATAGTTCTTGGAAGTATTGTGGTGATCCCATCATAGTTCTTGGAAGTATTGTGGTGATCACCGGGTATTTCTTGGAAGTATTGTGGTGATCCAGTGTAGTTCTTGGAAGTATTGTGGTGATCCCAGTATAGTTCTTGGAAGTATTGTGGTGATCCAGTGTAGTTCTTGGAAGTATTGTGGTGATCCAGTGTAGTTCTTGGAAGTATTGTGGTGATCCAGTGTAGTTCTTGGAAGTATTGTGGTGATCCAGTATAGTTCTTGGAAGTATTGTGGTGATCCAGTGTAGTTCTTGGAAGTATTGTGGTGATCCCAGTATAGTTCTTGGAAGTATTGTGGTGATCACCGGGTATTTCTTGGAAGTATTGTGGTGATCCAGTGTAGTTCTTGGAAGTATTGTGGTGATCCCAGTATAGTTCTTGGAAGTATTGTGGTGATCCCATCATAGTTCTTGGAAGTATTGTGGTGATCCCAGTATAGTTCTTGGAAGTATTGTGGTGATCCCATCATAGTTCTTGGCAGTATTGTGGTGATCACCGGGTATTTCTTGGAAGTATTGTGGTGATCCCAGTATAGTTCTTGGAAGTATTGTGGTGATCACCGGGTATTTCTTGGAAGTATTGTGGTGATCCCAGTGTAGTTCTTGGAAGTATTGTGGTGATCCCAGTATAGTTCTTGGAAGTATTGTGGTGATCCCATCATAGTTCTTGGAAGTATTGTGGTGATCCCATCATAGTTCTTGGAAGTATTGTGGTGATCCCATCATAGTTCTTGGAAGTATTGTGGTGATCCCAGTATAGTTCTTGGAAGTATTGTGGTGATCCCAGCATAATTCTTGGAAGTATTGTGGTGATCACCGGGTATTTCTTGGAAGTATTGTGGTGATCCCAGTATAGTTCTTGGAAGTATTGTGGTGATCCCAGTATAGTTCTTGGAAGTATTGTGGTGATCACCGGGTATTTCTTGGAAGTATTGTGGTGATCCCATCATAGTTCTTGGAAGTATTGTGGTGATCCCATCATAGTTCTTGGCAGTATTGTGGTGATCCCAGTATAGTTCTTGGAAGTATTGTGGTGATCCCATCATAATTCTTGGAAGTATTGTGGTGATCCCATCATAGTTCTTGGAAGTATTGTGGTGATCACCGGGTATTTCTTGGAAGTATTGTGGTGATCCCATCATAGTTCTTGGCAGTATTGTGGTGATCCCAGCATAGTTCTTGGAAGTATTGTGGTGATCCCAGCATAGTTCTTGGAAGTATTGTGGTGATCCCAGCATAATTCTTGGAAGTATTGTGGTGATCCCATCATAGTTCTTGGAAGTATTGTGGTGATCACCGGGTATTTCTTGGAAGTATTGTGGTGATCCCAGCATAGTTCTTGGACATCAACAAGCATTAAGCACAAACTATTTAACCTTTTCCCTCATAGAAGCACCTCATGACGCCATTACCAATACAACATACATTGACAGTATACATGTAGTAGCCAGGCTAGAATCTCATGAAGTCCCAGTAATATCTATGGAGGTGGGATAGATATGGCGACTACTTATCCACTGCATGATAGCTAAATGGCTGTGGTTTGTATGGAGATATAATAGTATATTAACCTAAATCTCATGTAGTCCCAGTAATATTTATGGAGGTGGGATAGATATGGCGACTACTTATCCACTGCATGATAGCTAAATGGCTGTCGTTTGTATGGAGATATAATAGTATATTAACCTAAATCTCTATGAAGTCCCAGTAATATATATGGAGGTGGGATAGATATGGCGACAACTTATCCACTGCATGATAGCTAAATGGCTGTTGTTTGTATGGATATATAATAGTATATTAACCTAAATCTCTATGAAGGAAAGGGTTAAATGAATCCATTACATGAATGGGTGAGAAACTTGTACAATTTGTCCTTGTGTGAAATAATATACTGTACCGGTTAATAGTTTGCTAAAAATAAATTATCAATAATAGTCTTCTCCTCTGTCCATCCGTGTTATACACGAGTATTTATGGTAATGCATATTATATTAGCACGATACAGGTAAAAAGTACTTCTGTAGCTGCCTACAAAACCCATTACATCGTAATATTATACTGTGGTAGGCTAGAAGCCGAATTCAAGTTGTGATAGTGCAGTTGTGCATTTGCTTCAGGTACGAAAGGCCCCGAGTTTGCACCCAGCTGTAGCCGTTACAATTGTGTGCTTCAGTAAGGCATTTAAATTGTACATTGCCTCTTCTCTCTCCATCGTGGTGATGGATTCCATCAGGAATGATGTCTCGAGAGTGATTAATATAAGTTGTATGATCTTGTTTCTCAATCGAGCTAAGATGAATTTGTATAAACTAAACTATTATTTGAAGCAAGTTGAAATCAATTAATCTGAACCTTGTGAATGGCTAGGAGCTAGCATGTAACACGCCAGTCACATGACCGGATGACTAGGAGCTAGTGTGTAACACGCCAGTCACATGACCGGATGGCTAGGAGCTAGCGTGTAACACGCCAGTCACATGACCGAATGAGAGGACAATTGTGTAGGGTCCAATGTTTCAAGGTCATGTGGTTCCGAATATTCGAATACCGTTCTTACCATTCATTGCGATCTCTAATTTTAAATAATTTCTTAACACTAATTATTACGGTAATGTTGCCACGGAATTTTTTTTAAAACTTTATTTATTTTACAACGATTGAGAAGCAAGTTTTAACAACTTATGTTAATCACTCTCGTTGGCGCAGATGAAAGCGTAATTGTGGTCATTCATGTGGGGAGGAAACCGGAGTACCCGGAGAAAACCCACCTGTCCGATCTGGCGACCACAGAATTTTGGCTAATGACAAGTTATTAAATATTGACCAGTTATTCTCCAAAGAAAACAGATACAGTAAAAATAAATCTGTCGAACACTTGATTGATATAAATATATTGTGTAACATTTGTGTCAAAATTCTACTTTCATGGGTGTAAATTATATGGTGTAACATTTGTGTCAAAATTCTACTTTTGTGGGTATAAATTATATTGTGTAACATTTGTGTCAAAATTCTACTTTCATGGGTGTAAATTATATGGTGTAACATTTGTGTCAAAATTCTACTTTTGTGGGTGTAAATTATATGGTATTTATCTTTGACAAATTTATTACTTCGTTGGTGCCCTCGAAGTAGATTAATTTGCACATTTATTTCGAAGTTTCCATGTATACAAAGTAGACTTTTGACTCCAACGGTACACCATAAATACATACACGTATGACAACAGCTTAGGAGCAGGTCTTCCGGGGACTATGAGGAAGTTGCTTTCTCGGCACCGTCTAACAGTCGCGGCAACCGTAAGAGTCGCTCAGTCGACTACGGCAAACCTCGTATTGTCATTGAACCCAACGTTCCCGACGGTTGGTCATATAGCATCAACGAAACCGGCGAAGACGTGTTTATAAACAATGAGACGAAACAAGAGGTTTGTTGGATGTGCATAGCATGGAAGAATATCAGATGAATTTCATCCTCGCAGAATCTTCTGTTCATTTCCTATAGTTCCATAGCGCTTAACCTGCCGAATAAATTGGATGGAATGTGCAATCAACATAGATCTAGATCAGCCGCGGCATAACACCGCATCTGATCAGGTTCTATGTTGTTTGCTATTCAGACAAGTGTTTTAGCACCACCATCCGAATAGCAAACAACATAGAGCCTGATCAGACTGCACCTTCACCAGACTGCCATTTGATCCTGCTCTATACTGTTTGCAAAGACGACCATGGATGTGATTGGCAGGTTACGTGTTAACACATATTTCATTGCACACAACCTATATTCTGTTCTGTTGGTATCAGATATAAAACCGTATTCAATTCCTACAGCTGTTGAACACAATGTATATAAAATACATTTCACTTCTTACCATATTATTGTATATTCTGCTGATATCAAAGTCTTTTTTCGTTTCCGACGAATATCTTGATACGGGGCTAAAGCTTCAAACTAGGGAGAAATGTGTTGATTCAGGCAGGTGTCCTCTATAGATATTGTATAATTTTGAAAAAACTGTCCACCTACATGTACCAGGCCCGTAGCCACACTGAGGCAAATGAGGCATTTGCCTCGGGTTAGAATTTGGCAAGTAACGACAGGTATATATAGGACAACTGATAAAACTGCCATCAGAATTGAACAGACAAGCATACACAAATAATTCGCGGGGGGGTTGGCTCGGTTATTTTCAGATTCTGGCTACGCCACTGCCTACCTCAAATTAGGGAGAAATGAGGCAGCCCATGTAGGCTATTTCTTCCAAATCGCCTTCTAGCTCCAGCCCTGATAATCCAATTATTTTCATGTTCTAACACAAAGACTCTCTTGATATCAAATCTAACATCTTTTTAACTCTTGCCATTTCATGGTGGTGTACGTGCATGTTTCATGGGGATCTGCTCAGTAACTACAGAGTTGTTGCCAGTTAATTGACTAAAAATCCACAAATGTGTCCGTCCATAGCCACTTTGGCAGGTGATATCAATTCATTGAATTTGCTTGTTCATTTTCTCTAACACAAGTATCGTAATATCAGATGTATACCACGCTGTCAATTGACCTTGTAATCCTTTTTATCAACACGTGTTATACGCTCAACTGCCCTGGTCTGAGGGTTAATGGCAGAGTGCAACACCATTCAATCACATGTGTACGTACATGTAGCTTGGCAGGCAGAATTTGGCACCTTTTTGTTTTGAACACGAATAGGCGTAACAGGCAAGAATAAATGTGGCAACTGTCGGCCTAACACTACAGACTGAATGTGGCAACTGTCGGCCTAACACTACAGACTGAATGTGGCACATGTCGGCTTAACACTACAGACTGAATGTGGCACATGTCGGCCTAACACTACAGACTGAATGTAGCACCTGTCGGCCTAACACTACAGACTGAATGTAGCACCTGTCGGCCTAACACTACATACTGAATGTAGCACCTGTCGGCCTAACACTACAGACTGAATGTGGCACATGTCGGCCTAACACTACAGACTGAATGTGGCACATGTCGGCCTAACACTACATACTGAATGTGGCACTCGTCGGCCTAACACTACAGACTGAATGTGGCACCTGTCGGCCTAACACTACATACTGAATGTGGCACATGTCGGCCTAACACTACAAACTGAATGTGGCACATGTCGGCCTAACACTATATCCTGAATGTAGCACCTGTCGGCCTAACACTACATACTGAATGTAGCACCTGTCGGCCTAACACTACAGACTGAATAGCATCTGTCGGCCTAACACTACAGACTGAATGTGGCACATGTCGGCCTAACACTACATACTGAATGTAGCACCTGTTGGCCTAACACTACATACTGAATGTGGCACTCGTCGGCCTAACACTACAGACTGAATGTGGCACATGTCGGCCTAACACTACATACTGAATGTGGCACTCGTCGGCCTAACACTACAGACTGAATGTGGCACATGTCGGCCTAACACTACAGACTGAATGTAGCACCTGTCGGCCTAACACTACATACTGAATGTGGCACTCGTCGGCCTAACACTACAGACTGAATGTGGCACATGTCGGCCTAACACTACATACTGAATGTGGCACTCGTCGGCCTAACACTACAGACTGAATGTGGCACATGTCGGCCTAACACTACATCCTGAATGTAGCACCTGTCGGCCTAACACTACATACTGAATGTGGCACTCGTCGGCCTAGCACTACAGACTGAATGTGGCACATGTCGGCCTAACACTACATACTGAATGTAGCACCTGTCGGCCTAACACTACATACTGAATGTGGCACTCGTCGGCCTAACACTACAGACTGAATGTGGCACATGTCGGCCTAACTCTACATGCTGAATATGGCACCTGTCGGCCTAACACTACATACTGAATATGGCACTTGTCGGCCTAACACTACAGACTAAATGTTGCAACCATTGGCCTAACATTACATTACTGAATGTGACAACCATCGGCGTAGCACTACATACTGAATGTGGCAACCATCGGCGTAACACTACATACTGAATGTGGCAACCATCGGCCTAACACTACATACTGAATGTGGCAACCATCGGCTTAACACTACATACTGAATGTGGCAACCATCGGCGTAACACTACATACTGAATGTGGCAACCATCGGCCTAACACTACATACTGAATGTGGCAACATCGGCTTAACACTACAGACTGAATGTGAGAATGTGCTGTCCAAATGAAGTCTTGAGAGTGTGCTGTCCAAATGAAGCCCTGACGGTGTGCTGTCCAAATGAAGTCCTGAGGGTGTGCTGCCCAAATGAAGCCCTGACGGTGTGCTGTCCAAATGAAGTCCTGAGGGTGTGCTGCCCAAATGAAGCCCTGACGGTGTGCTGCCCAAATGAAGCCCTGAGGGTGTGCTGTCCAAATGAAGCCCTGATGGTGTGCTGTCCAAATGAAGCCCTGAGAGTGTGCTGTCCAAATGAAGTCCTGAGGGTGTGCTGTCCAAATGAAGCCCTGACGGTGTGCTGTCCAAATGAAGCCCTGACGGTGTGCTGCCCAAATGAAGTCCTGAGGGTGTGCTGTCCAAATGAAGCCCTGACGGTGTGCTGCCCAAATGAAGCCCTGAGGGTGTGCTGTCCAAATGAAGCCCTGATGGTGTGCTGTCCAAATGAAGCCCTGAGAGTGTGCTGTCCAAATGAAGTCCTGAGGGTGTGCTGTCCAAATGAAGCCCTGACGGTGTGCTGTCCAAATGAAATCCTGAGGGTGTGCTGCCCAAATGAAGCCCTGAGGGTGTGCTGTCCAAATGAAGCCCTGATGGTGTGCTGTTCAAATGAAGCCCTGAGGGTGTGCTGTCCAAATGAAGCCCTGACGGTGTGCTGTCCAAATGAAGTCCTGAGGGTGTGCTGTCCAAATGAAGTCCTGAGGATGTGCTGTCCAAATGAATTCCTGAGAGTGTGCTGTTTAAATGAAGTCCTGAGAGTGTGCTACCCAAATGAAGATGTGAGGGTGTGCTGCCCAAATGAAGCCCTGAGAGTGTGCTGTTCAAATGAAGCCCTGAGGGTGTGCTGTCCAAATGAAGCCCTGACGGTGTGCTGTCCAAATGAAGTCCTGAGGGTGTGCTGTCCAAATGAAGTCCTGAGGGTGTGCTGTCCAAATGAATTCCTGAGAGTGTGCTGTCCAAATGAAGTCCTGAGAGTGTGCTACCCAAATGAAGCACTGAGGGTGTGCTGTCCAAATGAAGCCCTGATGGTGTGCTGTCCAAATGAAGTCCTGAGGGTGTGCTGTCCAAATGAAGCCCTGACGGTGTGCTACCCAAATGAAGCTGTGAGGGTGTGCTACCCAAATGAAGTCCTGAGGGTGTGCTGCCCAAATGAAGTCCTGAGAGTGTGCTGCCCAAATGAAGCTGTGAGGGTGTGCTACCCAAATGAAGTCCTGAGGGTGTGCTGCCCAAATGAAGTCCTGAGGGTGTGCTGCCCAAATGAAGCCGTGAGGGTGTGCTACCCAAATGAAGCCCTGAGGGTGTGCTACCCAAATGAAGCCCTGAGGGTGTGCTACCCAAATGAAGTCCTGAGGGTGTGCTACCCAAATGAAGTCCTGAGGGTGTGCTGCCCAAATGAAGTCCTGAGGGTGTGCTACCCAAATGAAGTCCTGAGGGTGTGCTGCCCAAATGAAGTCCTGAGGGTGTGCTGCCCAAATGAAGTCCTGAGGGTGTGCTGCCCAAATGAAGTCCTGAGAGTGTGCTGCCCAAATGAAGTCCTGAGAGTGTGCTGCCCAAATGAAGCTGTGAGGGTGTGCTACCCAAATGAAGCCCTGAGAGTGTGCTACCCAAATGAAGCTGTGAGGGTGTGCTGCCCAAATGAAGTCCTGAGAGTGTGCTGCCCAAATGAAGTCCTGAGGGTGTGCTGCCCAAATGAAGTCCTGAGGGTGTGCTGCCCAAATGAAGTCCTGAGAGTGTGCTGCCCAAATGAAGCTGTGAGGGTGTGCTGCCCAAATGAAGTCCTGAGAGTGTGCTGCCCAAATGAAGTCCTGAGGGTGTGCTACCCAAATGAAGTCCTGAGAGTGTGCTGCCCAAATGAAGCTGTGAGGGTGTGCTGCCCAAATGAAGTCCTGAGGGTGTGCTGCCCAAATGAAGCTGTGAGGGTGTGCTGCCCAAATGAAGCCCTGAGAGTGTGCTGCCCAAATGAAGCTGTGAGGGTGTGCTGCCCACCTTTGATTACGTTTAAGCCTATTTGAACCAAGCTGGACAGTCTGTTTGAACCTAGTTGGGTAGGCCGAGAGTCAGACCCGGGGTCAATTAATTAAATTACAATGACTTTGCAAATTTATCAATTACATTACAATTACACACAAGTTTTTAATGTAATTAAATTACAATTACTTGTATAGGCAGAAAACAGGACAAATACTGCCACATTTATAAGCCAAATGTATATAAAATTTATACGCTCACTTTAAAGCGACATTACATCGCAAAAAGCAAATAAAATGCATTTTTTCACATATAAATACATTGCTACTACAAATTGTTCCGAATACATTCGAACAATAACAATAAATCAATAAACAGTATTTTTGTGGATTGAAAGTATGATTTCATATAATGGTCATCCATGCTCCTGGATTGACCTTTGTTTGTCATCAGAGTCAATAATACTAAATGCGAGATAATGTCGCTTAGAGATAATTTAACTAAGAATAGTCTACAAATAAATAGGCACACATGTGAGATATAACAGTAAATCTGTACCATAAATCGTGTTATTCAGGATATAGGAGTTGTATTACGCATGGATGTTTACATTATTTTGCTATGTCAACAAACCGTGTATACGACGTTTGTTTATTAGTTGAAATACTCAGCATTTGAGGCAAATATTTGGAAAGAAATTCTACCATATAATAGGAAAATACTTCTGTAAAAATTTGTGTTTTCACTGATGTAGTGTCGCTTTAACCCTTTCAACACCACAGACCTCTAAATTGGCTTACAAAAAAGTGTAGATCCAGATGAGCAGCCGGCTCATGACGAGCCGGCTCATCAGGATCTGCACTTTTTTCAAGTAATATAACTATTTTTAGAATTTTTTTTACCCATTTTGATAAATGAACTGATCCAAATGTAATTTTCTTATTCATTTATTGGTCTAAGAATATCATGGACCAGTCCATGTCAGTTACTTGGGGCTGAATGGGTTAAACAGCTGGCCTAGAATAGACATCGCTGTTTAATAATTTGTCAGTCGTTTTTTTTTATGATCACACATACTGAACTGATCGTAAAGAAAGATGGATTATAATGCAGGGTTCCTCTGTCTGAATGTTTGTCTGTGCCACTTCTGTCGCCAATTGAAAAACACAGCAGTCATATAGTTCACAAATAAATATTTGAAGCCATTTATTTGACAAAACATGTCGTCAATTCACAAAATTTAGCGTCGATATTTGTTTTTTGTAGCAATTGGCGCCATTGGCGACCGACAACAGGAACCCTGATAATCTGGCCACTTATTCAATTGCACTCGGCGAGTACAGCACCACCCATCTTAAAACACTGTCGTGACGTCATACCTTTGTAATTTCAGTCCATTATTATTAATATTGTACTGCTGTCAAAAGGCATTAAATCCTATGTGTGTGTACATGTACGAAATTAACAATTTTAATTAGTAGGATCTTATTATATAAGTGTGTGTTTTTTAAGTATGATATAAGCCTCAAACGGATCCAATATGTAAAATATTGGTTTCATCTTCGGCGCTACGTGCCTCATACAGTCCAATATTTTACATATTGGATCGTTTTCGGCTTATATCCTATACATATTCTGTATAAGTCTCACTGGAGATCTCACAAACAGTTTCATTTTATTCGTAATGACACAATTCTAAGGAAATTCCAGGACATATTTCCGGAGTTTTCAGATACAGATAAGAAAAAACTCATTAATAAATTGTCAGCTGCTACAATTATTTGAACTATTTATAGCCTTTATTTTACCCAGCAGACTAAGAGATCTTAAAACATCTTTAAATCACTATCGTGAGGTCATACCTATATACTTGCAGTCCATTATTATTAATATTGCACTGCTGTCAAAAGGCCAGAGTACTGTATTAAATCCAATGCATACATGTATGAAATTAACAATTTTAATTAGTAGGATCTTATTATATAAGTGTGTGTTTTAAATAAGATATAAGCCTCAAATGGATCCAATATGTAAAATATTGGTTACATCTTCGGCGCTACACACCTCATGCAGTCCAATATTTTACATATTGGATCGTTTTCGGCTTATATCCTCTACATACAATGAACTTACAGTCTATCGTCAGTGTTTTTTATGTCCCTGGCATGATGAAAAGTCTTGTGCATTATAGATGCACTCTTCTCTTCTGTTTCTTCATGGTTGTGAAATGCAGTCACTACTGGAGGTGTATTTATACTGTGGTTGTGAAATGCAGTCAATAATCGAGTTGTATTTATACTGTGGTGAAATGCAGTCAATAATGGAGATGTATTTATACTGTGGTGAAATGCAGTCAATAATCGAGGTGTATTTATACCATGGTTGTGAAATGCAGTCAATAATCGAGGTGTATTTATACTGTGGTGAAATGCAGTCAATAATCGAGGTGTATTTATACCGTGCCATATATCTGCAAGGGCACGTACAGCCAAGGGAATCGCAGAAAGTGGCTGTTAAATACAGGTGGCAACTTAATTGTGGTAATATAGCATATTGGGAATCTGGAAACTGACTGCTCAATATAGGTTTAGCTGCTTAATACAGGTGACCACTAACACAGGATTGACTGTATTTGAAAGCCATTTCTGGAGTCGTGTTTAATTCAATTATAATGTTTCATTCTATTTGCCTGATTTACATATAATAAAAGACTATAATGTAGTTGAAAACAATATGTAATTACAAGAGTGTTATTGTGCTTCCGATTGGTTGAAAGCTTAAATAAATGGAGTAACTCATTTAGATTTGAACCAATCAAAAGAGTCATACGTGTATCATGTGTACGTCTACGTTTTTGCAGTGGTTTCAGGCTGAGGATTCGTGCGGGCGAGCTTATTATTACAGACAATCAAAAGAGATTATGAACTCTGTCTGGTCTCTGCCGGTTTGTATATCACCTTTATTATTGACCTTCAACTTCATGTATCACATGACCTTTATTATGACCTTCAACTTCATGTATCACATGACCTTTATTATTGACCTTCAACTTCATGTATCATATGACCTTTATTATTGACCTTCAACTTCATGTATCACATGACCTTTATTATTGACCTTCAACTTCATGTATCACATGACCTTTATTATTGACCTTCAACTTCATGTATCACATGACCTTTATTATTGACCTTCAACTTCATGTATCACATTTACTGTCATTTATTTCTTGCTGTATTGGACATTCTTTTCATATGATTACCGGTATATGCCCTGTTGCATCTCGGAGCAATCCTGTGGGCTTCTACACTGGACCATCCTATGAATACTAGATGAAATAAGATTCTATCTTACACTTATAATAAACACAAATTCTTCTTTTTTCTTTTATGATTTCCAATGACTTTGGCTACTATGATATTTGTTTTCAAATTTTATTCATTTTAACTGCCCTGTCTGGAGCCTCATTAGACTGCATGACACAACCACTTCTGTTAGTGTGGACATCCGTAATAAGAAATAGTTCCTGTATAATTTTCAAGTTAGTTGTTGTTTGATGTCAAAATTAAAAACTACAGACAACAAATTCCTTAGAATATGACTAACATAAATAATTATACAAAAGTACATCCAATGGCGGATGAATACAAAACTCAAGCATTTCACTTTTTCAAAGCAGTGTAAGATGGAGGTTTCTTTCACTGAGAAAACTCTATCATCCATTGGAAAGCATAAAAGAAAAAGTATCAATCATATGCAGAGCGTCGTTTCTGACGACATACTCTGACCACTCTGGTGGAATATCCATGGTGTTTTGTGGAATATCCATGGTGTCTGGTGGAATATCCATGGTGTCTGGTGGAATATCCATGGTGTCTGGTGGAATATCCATGGTGTCTGGTGGAATATCCATGGTGTTTTGTGGAATATTCATGGTGTCTGGTGGAATATCCATGGTGTTTTGTGGAATATCCATGGTGTCTGGTGGAATATCCATGGTGTCTGGTGGAATATCCATGGTGTCTTGTGGAATATCCATTGTGTCTGGTGGAATATCCATGGTGTCTGGTGGAATATCCATGGTGTCTGGTGGAATATCCATTGTGTCTGGTGGAATATCCATGGTGTTTTGTGGAATATCCATGGTGTCTGGTGGAATATCCATGGTGTCTGGTGGAATATCCATGGTGTTTTGTGGAATATTCATGGTGTCTGGTGGAATATCCATGGTGTTTTGTGGAATATCCATGGTGTCTGGTGGAATATCCATGGTGTCTGGTGGAATATCCATGGTGTCTTGTGGAATATCCATTGTGTCTGGTGGAATATCCATGGTGTCTGGTGGAATATCCATGGTGTCTGGTGGAATATCCATGGTGTCTGGTGGAATATCCATGGTGTCTGGTGGAATATCCATGGTGTTTTGTGGAATATCCATGGTGTCTGGTGGAATATCCATGGTGTCTGGTGGAATATCCATGGTGTCTTGTGTAATATCCATTGTGTCTGGTGGAATATCCATGGTGTCTGGTGGAATATCCATGGTGTCTGGTGGAATATCCATGGTGTTTTGTGGAATATACATGGTGTCTGGTGGAATATCCATGGTGTCTGGTGGAATATCCATGGTGTCTGGTGGAATATCCATGGTGTCTTGTGGAATATCCATGGTGTCTGGTGGAATATCCATGGTGTCTGGTGGAATATCCATGGTGTCTTGTGGAATATCCATGATGTCTTGTGGAATATCCATGGTGTCTGGTGGAATATCCATGATGTCTGGTGGAATATCCATGATGTCTGGTGGAATATCCATGATGTCTGGTGGAATATATATTGTGTCTGGTGGAATATTCATGGTGTCTGGTGGAATATCCATGATGTCTGGTGGAATATATATTGTGTCTGGTGGAATATCCATGGTGTCTTGTGGAATATCCATGATGTCTGGTGGAATATCCATGGTGTCTTGTGGAATATCCATGGTGTTTTGTGGAATATCCATGGTGTCTGGTGGAATATCCATGGTGTCTGGTGGAATATCCATGGTGTTTTGTGGAATATTCATGGTGTCTGGTGGAATATCCATGGTGTTTTGTGGAATATCCATGGTGTCTGGTGGAATATCCATGGTGTCTGGTGGAATATCCATGGTGTCTTGTGGAATATACATTGTGTCTGGTGGAATATCCATGGTGTCTGGTGGAATATCCATGGTGTCTGGTGGAATATCCATGGTGTCTGGTGGAATATCCATGGTGTCTGGTGGAATATCCATGGTGTCTGGTGGAATATCCATGGTGTCTTGTGTAATATCCATTGTGTCTGGTGGAATATCCATGGTGTCTGGTGGAATATCCATGGTGTCTGGTGGAATATCCATGGTGTTTTGTGGAATATACATGGTGTCTGGTGGAATATCCATGGTGTCTGGTGGAATATCCATGGTGTCTGGTGGAATATCCATGGTGTCTGGTGGAATATCCATGGTGTCTGGTGGAATATCCATGGTGTCTTGTGGAATATCCATGATGTCTTGTGGAATATCCATGGTGTCTGGTGGAATATCCATGATGTCTGGTGGAATATCCATGATGTCTGGTGGAATATCCATGATGTCTGGTGGAATATATATTGTGTCTGGTGGAATATTCATGGTGTCTGGTGGAATATCCATGATGTCTGGTGGAATATATATTGTGTCTGGTGGAATATCCATGGTGTCTTGTGGAATATCCATGATGTCTGGTGGAATATCCATGGTGTCTTGTGGAATATCCATGGTGTCTGGTGGAATATCCATGATGTCTGGTGGAATATCCATGGTGTCTGGTGGAATATCCATGGTGTCTTGTGGAATATCCATGGTGTCTGGTGGAATATCCATGGTGTCTTGTGGAATATCCATGGTGTCTGGTGGAATATCCATGATGTCTGGTGGAATATCCATGATGTCTGGTGGAATATCCATGATGTCTGGTGGAATATATATTGTGTCTGGTGGAATATTCATGGTGTCTGGTGGAATATCCATGATGTCTGGTGGAATATATATTGTGTCTGGTGGAATATCCATGATGTCTGGTGGAATATATATTGTGTCTGGTGGAATATTCGTGGTGTCTGGTGGAATATCCATGGTGACTGGTGGAACATCCATGATGTCTGGTGGAATATCCATGATGTCTGGTGGAATATCCATGATGTCTGGTGGAATATCCATGATGTCTGGTGGAATATCCATGATGTATGGTGGAATATCCATGATGTATGGTGGAACATCCATGATGTCTGGTGGAATATCCATGATGTCTGGTGGAATATCCATGGTGTCTGGTGGAATATCCATGATGTCTGGTGGAATATCCATGATGTCTGGTGGAATATCCATGATGTCTGGTGGAATATATATTGTGTCTGGTGGAATATTCATGGTGTCTGGTGGAATATCCATGATGTCTGGTGGAATATATATTGTGTCTGGTGGAATATCCATGATGTCTGGTGGAATATATATTGTGTCTGGTGGAATATTCGTGGTGTCTGGTGGAATATCCATGGTGACTGGTGGAACATCCATGATGTCTGGTGGAATATCCATGGTGTCTGGTGGAATATCCATGATGTCTGGTGGAATATCCATGATGTCTGGTGGAATATCCATGATGTCTGGTGGAATATATATTGTGTCTGGTGGAATATTCATGGTGTCTGGTGGAATATCCATGATGTCTGGTGGAATATATATTGTGTCTGGTGGAATATCCATGATGTCTGGTGGAATATATATTGTGTCTGGTGGAATATTCGTGGTGTCTGGTGGAATATCCATGGTGACTGGTGGAACATCCATGATGTCTGGTGGACTATCCATGATGTATGGTGGAATATCCATGATGTATGGTGGAATATCCATGATGTCTGGTGGAATATCCATGATATCTGGTGGAATATCCATGGTGTCTGGTGGAATATCCATGATGTCTGGTGGAATAGCCATGGTGTCTTGTGGAATATCCATGATGTCTGGTGGAATATCCATGATGTCTGGTGGAATATCCATGGTGTCTGGTGGAATATCCATGATGTCTGGTGGAATATCCATGATGTCTGGTGGAATAATCATGGTGTCTGGTGGAATATCCATGATGTCTGGTGGACTATCCATGATGTCTGGTGGAATATCCATGATGTATGGTGGACTATCCATGATGTCTGGTGGACTATCCATGATGTCTGGTGGAATATCCATGGTGTCTTGTGGAATATCCATGATGTCTGGTGGAATATCCATGATGTATGGTGGACTATCCATGATGTCTGGTGGACTATCCATGATGTCTGGTGGAATATCCATGATGTCTGGTGGAATATCCATGATGTATGGTGGACTATCCATGATGTCTGGTGGAATATCCATGATGTCTGGTGGAATATCCATGATGTCTGGTGGAATATCCATGATGTCTGGTGGAACATCCATGATGTCTGGTGGAATATCCATGATGTCTGGTGGAATATCCATGATGTCTGGTGGAATATCCATGATGTCTTGTGGAATATCCATGATGTCTGGTGGAATATCCATGGTGTCTTGTGGAACATCCATGATGTCTGGTGGAATATCCATGATGTCTGGTGGAATATCCATGATGTCTGGTGGAATATCCATGGTGTCTTGTGGAACATCCATGATGTCTGGTGGAATATCCATGATGTCTGGTGGAATATCCATGATGTCTGGTGGAATATCCATGGTGTATGGTGGCATATCCATGGTGTCTGGTGGAATATCCATGGTGTCTTGTGGAATATCCATGGTGTATTGTGGAATATCCATGATGTATGGTGGAATATCCATGATGTCTGGTGGCATATCCATGTTCAACACCAGTGAATGAAGGATACTCTACTCTTAGTCTCATCTTGTCTTCACAAGATCTTCGACACCCATCAAGAGATTTGGTTGATACTTTAAGGTCAAGGTCACACAGAGGGTAAATTTCAACTGGTCTTGTTTTATGTACATGGAATGTCTTTGACGTCCATTAAGGGATTGTGTTGATATATCCCACAATTATTCACCTCACTGAGACGATGTGCTATTTGCAATTCCTAGAGGGTAATGTCTTATTTGTGTCTTGGCAATGACTTTGATTATGTGTCACATAGGTCAACTGGGTCGAGGTCAAATTTAAGAGGTCAATTTCGACTTTCATTTTTTCATTTATCCTCTCGTTTTCAAAGCTGTTTTTCCACCCATATGTGTTTCTGTATTGTTTTTTTTTTACGTTGGGCGCCAATGCCCCAATATAATCTCTCTGAAGCCCAGAAAGGGATTGGATTGATGTGAAATTGTTCACTTCCATGATAATTTGTGGTGTGCAACTCCCAGGTCTCTACCTTCAAGGTCACATTTAGAAGTTAAAGATTTGTGCTCTAATGACTCCATCACTGTCGATTTCCATTTCTGCATGTCCACAGAGAGCTGTTTTTTCTACATGATTTACATTTACACTGTAAATGTTTTTATTGTGTAGCTGAACTTTAATACATTTACATAACAAATCTGTGTGAATGCCATATTTTGAAAAATAAATTGTTGTCATTTTATTTGTGAATGCATTTAATGGTTTTTCTAGCAATTTTTAGCAGCTAAGTAGCTATGTTTCATGTCAGATCCATACCTCTTTTACCGTCTTAGGAATATTTAAATAACTTTGCATGGTGTCATTACAAGGGCAAGATCATACTATGAAGTCATGTATTCAATTGGCAAATTTTCATAAAATTTCATGCATGGTGCATTATCTGCTAAAAAATTGGCCGTAATTTCATTAAACTACCATCAATTGTTTACCTCATCAAGCCGATATGCAGAGTGCAGGTTTCTCCCACTTTGAGTCTGAAGTCAAGGTCGCACTTAGAGGTCAAAGGTCAAATCAGAATCTGATCTCTTGGAGTAAACTATATGCATTTGTTTTTATTCAGTTGGAAAAATAATAATATTATAATTCATACAAATTTATCCTAGTGTGAGCTTTAGTAAGTAAACCACCATTTGGTTATTTTGTTAATAAATATCCATAAAGGGATGTAATTCACAATTGGTCGGTCATTTGGCAAAAGCAGATTCGTTATATATTCCAAATTTTTCTTCTTGTCGTAATAATTCATTAATTAAAAATGAAAATATACTACAATAATCACAATATCTAATCATCCACTCATTACAATATCTGCCTCCGTGGTCGAGTGGTTATGGTCGCTGACTTGTATACCACTGTAACCTATCATCACTGATGGTCACGGGTTCGAGCCCCGCTCAGACCGTGTCTCATTTATATGAAAAAGTTGGCAGTTTCTTACAGAGGTTGGTGCACCCAAGTACTGGTTAACCGCTGAAGCCTGCCCAGGAAAGGTGTTGTTAGGTAAACTGCTCGCCGGCGATATAGCCCAAAATGGTGCTGATGCAGGCGTAAAACCCGAAATATAACATAACATATAACATATAACAATATTAATGCGGCATATTCTAAGTAGGTTGTTAAAACTTGCTTCACAATTGTTGTAAAATAAGTAAGCGCTTAATGGGCCTTTAATAGACTGCCTCCATTATTGTTGGGCCTTTAATAGACTGCTTACATTATTATTGGGCCTTTAATAGACTGCTTACATTATTGAGCAAGATGTAAATTTTCTTGACCAACCAATCACAAGTTGGGATATTTTATCTTTCCTGTATGGTGTCTTGAGCGTGTTCATCACCTTTAGTGATAGATACATGTTGGTAGTTGCAGGGCTCAAGCTTGACCGAAATCTCTGGAAGAAGTGAGAAAGCACTCGATTGCATCATCTATTGGTATTATTTAATAAAAAGTGGAAGTTGTGATAGCGCAGTAGTAGAGCGTTTGCTTCAAGTGAGAAAGGTCCGGAGTTCGAGCCCCGCTGTAGCCGTTATGATTGTGCCCTTCGGCAAGGCATTTAAATTCCATGTTGCCTCTTCTCTCTCCTCTCTTCCTTGTGGCAATGGATTCCATCAGGAACAAGGTCTTGAGAGTGATTATATAAGTTATAAGAACTTGTTTCGCAATCGAGCTAAATTAAATTTAAATTAATAGTTATTAGTTCATCATTAGTTCATCATTAGTTCATCATGAGTTCATCATGATACTATTGTCAGTGCATATAAATAAAGAAGAATATACAATATTTTCGCACACACATTGTGGTATATAAGTGGGATTAAGCGATTATGTTTTCTTGTACTTGTTCATGTATTAGGTCAATATTACACTATAAATACTAATTACAAGTGTCTCACTTCCTGTGAGATTTCCCTGAGAATCAAAGCTCTCTTCCAATACTATACTTGAGATATATAATTCAGAGGGCCGGGGCAAAAAACAAGTTTGTTTCTCATGTCATGTTTTCGATATCCAATGTGGCAGTGGGGTAATCTTTCATTTTTCATTTGCATTTTCTGGCAAATGGTGCCGTCAACAACTCCATACAATATTACATATATTGTAAGGCGTGGATGATTTGTGGAAGTCGTGAATGCGCTGTGGTAGCGCGTTCGCTTCAGGTGCGAAAGGCCCGGAGTTTGAGCCCCGCTGTGGCTGTTACGATTGTGTCCTTATGCAAGGTATTTAAATTCCACATTGCCTCTTCTCTCTCCCTCGTGGCGATGGATTCCATCAGGAATGAGGTCTCGAGAGTGATTAATATAAGTTGTAAGAACTTGTTTCGCAATCGAGCTAAAATAAATTTGTATAAACTTATTGCATATACTAGTATGTAACCAAACAAATGTAATGCTTTGATAAGCTGCATACTATTTCTAGGGTTGATCCCTGCTCCCTCCTAACAAGACGCACCCCTAAGAGTGACCTTGAACTTAAGGTTTGGCAAAATAATGGTGTGCTTTCAGATATATTTTATGCGTCCAAAAACAAGTAAGACATCATTTCTCAAAAACTGTCAATGACATATTGCTCTGAACATTAGCATCTGAAGACTAATTATGTACACCCACAGTAAGGCCCCACCCACAGTAAGGTCCCACCCACAGTAAGGCCCCACCCAAACAGTAACTGTCAACTTTAAATTTTACCAAAAATGGTAGAATTTCAGAAATAATAAAAAAAATCTCTTGACACATCCACTGAAAAAATAGTAGGATTTCAGATATAATTAAAAACATCTCTTGACACATCCACTGAAAAAATAGTAGAATTTCAGATATAATTTATGAGTTAAAAAAATCTCTGACACATCACCCGAGGCAAGACTCACTGGTGGTGGCCTTTGTCTCCAAATCCCATTTGCAGTAAAAAATAATAATGTGGGCTTTAACTCTTCCCCCCCCCCCGGCTGGCGGTGAAAATAACAGTCAAATATGTCATGCAGAAATTCCATGATATATCTGCAGATGTTTCAGCTACAACTAAGAAAAACACATTAATGAATTTGAACTATTTATAGCCTTTATCTTACCCAGCATGCAAAGAGTAAAAGATCTCATGTGACAATTTCTGTTTTACCTAATTTGAATATTGACATATTTTTCATGTGAATGCTTTTATGTATATTGTACAATGATGAACTTTTATGTTCAAATTGGCAAATAAAATATCTTCTCTTCTAAGTGGCGTCCGTGGTCCAATGGTAGAGCGTCGGATTTGGAATCGAACGGTCCGGGTTCGATACTCAGTCAGGACACGTATGTAGTGTCATTGAGCAAGGCACCTCACACACATTGCTTAGTACTGGTTAACCGCTATGGTCGGCTAAGCATGCCCAGGAAAACATGTCTAGGTCTCCACAAGGGGTTTGACATTAATGGTACATACATACATACAAGTTTTACAAAAATACAGAACAGAACATTGAACAGAACATGTTTTATTGCAAAATCTGCAATGACCTTGCCATTGACAATATAGATCTACATACATAACATGAGGAAGAATATGTAATATACACAAATTACATTGATAATGATTGACATTTGTTATTTAAAGCAATGATAAACCAGCTAAGAAGCTGTATTGGCAAAGAGCGAAACTAATTCAACAACATTATAGAGTTGCAGCATCATTGTGTGATAATACATATTAATATGATAGCATACATTTGTTAATGTTTGTCGCGTAATGTTTACATATGGTTCTTAGTTTAAAGGCATTCTTAATATATTTAGCAGCATTTATTAATATTTTACTATTTTTTACTTTTCATGAGATTAACATATTTATTCAACTGATTCTACCTAATAATTTTAATCTTATTTCATTATACAATGGACATATCAAGATAAAAATGGTATTCTGATTCAATAGCAGTTTTATTGCAACATTTACATAGTCTATTAACACAACAATATAATAATAAATTTGAATAACCTTTCCCAGTAGTAATACTTATCATATTGGGAAATATTTCAGTTCAGAGTGGAATGTAGATCATTTCTATCATGTGGACTAATCTGTTCATGTGTTCACAGTTGTCAATTACAGAGCATTGTGTTGAATTTGAGGGAGGATTAATTGGTTGAAGATAATTACAATTCACAATTAGATGTAATTAAATGTGGTCAGTGCTTCATTAATTGAGGTCAGTGAGTTCATGTTTATGCTGTTGCTGCATTGAATAAGAAAAGAGAATTGGACAGGGGCAGCTAGAGAGTTCATTCAAAGTTGTTTTGTTCAAACAAATACAGTGGAGGAAATAAAAATATTAGGATTGTTTAAGTGTTGTGGCTGGTTATAGATGTAATAGTGAACAGCTGGTTGTATTGATCGAGATACATTGCAATATATAGCTTGCTGTTGCAACATATAAAAAAACATTTGTGACTAACATTGGATCGTAAATAGCGGAATTTGTTAAGTTTAGGTTGGAGTAAATATTATGTTATAGAAGGTTATATAACGGTATCTGTCATAGCTGTGACACTCAATGTGACGGGAATGAAACTGATTTTAATTGGATAATATATAATTTTTATATTACAAAATATAATTAAATTACATTCTGCCTGAGACTCGTGATTTCAATGAAACAGAATTTTAATTTCGAAAGTAGAAAATAAATTGTATTACAAATTGAAATACGTAACTTAAACAATACTTGGATTGTGAAGATTTGAGTAGTGTTACAAACAATCGTGAACAAATATCTCACAGCCAGTTGATATGACTGAATCTGCTCGAGTTGTAGTAACCATGCCAAAAACTAAAATACCATGGATACAGGTGGATCTAGCCGAGTTAAATTTGGTGCGGAGTAGACTTCAAAGTGAGGATTCTTTGGTGCGGAGAAGGCTTCAAAGTGAGGATCCTTTATTGCGGAATAGGCTTCAAAGTGAGGATCCTTTGGTGCGGAGTAGGCTTCAAAGTGAGGATCCTTTAGTGCGGAGTAGGCTTCAAAGTGAGGATCCTTTAGTGCGGAATAGGCTTCAAAGTGAGGATCCTTTAGTGCGGAGTAGGCTTCAAAGTGAGGATCCTTTAGTGCGGAGTAGGCTTCAAAGTGAGGATCCTTTAGTGCGGAGTAGGCTTCAAAGTGAGGATCCTTTAGTTCGGAGTAGGCTGCAAAGTGATGACCCATTAGTTCGGAGTAGGCTGCAAAGTGATGACCCATTTGTGTGTAATAGACTGCAACCTAATGATTCGGTATTGTGTTATAATGTTAGTGATACTGACAGTAGAAATAATGAAGTTGGTGAGCTTTCTGATGATGAGAAGGTAATAACAATTTCCTGTTCAAATATAACTACTCTGCAGTATGCCTTCAGTACCGTAGATTCACAAACCGGGACCTAACATACAATGCCCTAGCATAGCAGGTTTCTAGCATATTGGCATGCAAGTAACCCGGATCCTTATCGGGCCCTAGCATTCAGGATCCCTAGCATACAGGGCCCCTAACATAGTGGACCCATAACATACCAGGCCCCTAGCATTCTGGATCCCTTGTATATCGGGCCCTAGCATTCTGGATCCCTCGTATATCGGGCCCTAGAATTCTGGATCCCTCGTATATTGGGCCCTAGCATTCTGGATCCCTTGTATATCGGGCCCTAGCATTCTGGATCCCTCGTATATCGGGCCCTAGCATTCTGGATCCCTCTTATATCTGGCCCTAGCATTCTGGATCCCTCGTATATCGGGCCCTAGAATTCAGGATCCCAAGCATACAGGGCCCCTAACATACTAGACCCATAGCATAACAGAAATAAACAGGCGCTAGATTCTGAAGAGATATAATTGTGGAGGTAATTTATATAAAGTAGGAACAGCATTGGCCCTAAGACACTGCCCTGTGGAACACCTGACTGTACCGGTGCTGTGTCCGATGAGGTGCCGTCCAGGTTCACTTGCTGCATGTTGTCTGTCCTCAAGGAAGCTGCTGATCCAGTATTGTAGATTGCCACGCATTAAAAAGTGTAATTTTGAAAGTAGACCTAGATGGGGTACTTTGTCGAATGCCTTCGAAAAATCCAGCAGCATAACATCAGTCTGACCCATGTTGTTGTGCTAGCTAGATCCTGGATAGAGCCAGAATGAGTTGGGTCTCGCAGGACCTCCTTTTTCGAAAGCCATGTTGAGCATCAGTGAGCACGGTCCATGGTCCCATGGTCCATGTGCTGGATGATAGAGCTGCTGACAATGTGCTCTAGCGTCTTACAAGTTATTGCTGTCAGACTGACCGGTCTGTAATGTTGTTTGCACATGAGAGACATTACCGTTTTTTTTTATTACCTCCCTTGATGGATAAAGTCAGATTTATCCCAAAATGTATATTGGTCCTTTTAGTTGGAATCCTTTGTTTTTACTGTTGTCGGCTAAACAGATGTTGTGTTAGGATAAATATAATTTTATCAAAATCATGTTAATTAATTGAACCAATTTTTATAGTAAGGTATCCATTGGATATGCTAAAGGATAAAAAAATTATATCTGTCGAGATTTAATAATTTCATAATTATAAGACGAGAATACGGATGAAAATGGAAAACATGTGGTGCAAAGGAAACAACTTCAGGTGCAAAAGGTCCGGAGTTCGAGCCCCGCTGGAGCCGTTACGATTGTGCCCTTAGGCAAGGCATTTAAATTCCACATTGCCTCTTCTCTCTCCTTCATGGTGATGGATTCCATCATGAATGAGGTCTCAAGAGTGATTAATATAAGTTCAAAGAACTTGTTTCGTAATCGAGCTAAAATAAATTTGTATAAACTAAAGGAAACAACGATAAAAACAGAGGATACCAATTAAGAGGACCAATATACTGTCAGGAGTATTCAGGGGCAGTAACTAACTAATGTTTCTCATTTATTCAGCATTTTAAGGGTTAACATTGTTTAGTTTAAACTTAAACAACGATTGCGAAACAAGCTTTAACAACTTATATTAATCATTCTCGTTGGCGCGGATGAAAGCGTAAATGTGGTCATTCGTGTGGGAGGAAGCCGAATTATCCGGAGAAAACCCACTTGTCCGATCTTGGGACCACCGTACCATCTCACATACTTCCCCTTCCTGTCACCGTACCATCATTAATATTGTTTTGAAATGTGAGTACGTGTGAAGCAGAACTACTCTAGTTACTGAAGTATCCTTTGCAGTGGTTATAGACACTTTGCAGTGGTTATAGACACTTTGCAGTGGTTAGACAGGAAGCCTTTGACTCTTTAATATAAAGTGCCTATATATTTATTGCCGGAAAAAACACCTCAACATTCGGGAAGTGTTAAATGGTGTCCATTTCTGTGTAAACAAACATAAATATTTATAATACATTTTTTATAAATAAATTAAAACATAAAAATAAAGAAATAAAAACCATTAGAATGGAATCTTGTTGCCATATCTCCATAGCATGTATGCATGTATGTAAGCCTTCGTTTAATTAAATCTTAAATCTTTAAAATAACCGGTAGGAATTAAAAACTTAAACGATAATTGAATCTTGACTTACCGGGTAAACGATAATTGAATCTTGACTTACCGAGTAAACGATAATTGAATCTTGACTTACCGGGTAAACGATAATTGAATCTTGACTTACCGGGTAAACGATAATTGAATCTTGACTTAAATGATAATTAGTGACATTGTTGATTTTGTTATTACCTCCCTTGGCAAATAAAGTCATACATTTATCCCGGAATGTATATTGGGTAACATTTTCAAGAGAAATAAAAAATTATTTTCTACATATTTTGTTAAAAGCAGTTGTAATGAGGAACATCTCTAATTTTCTATTACCTCCATTGGCAGATAAATTGTGATTTATCCCAAAATGTAAATAGGTCCTGTTAGTTGGTATCCTTTGTTTTTATTGTTGTTCACTAACCAGATGTTGCAGTATGATAAATGTGATTTTATCGATATCGTGTTAATTAACTGATAACATTTCTTTACAAATAAGTATCCATTGCATATACTGTATGAGATTTGTCAATAGATAGTAATTTAATCCTCACACAAAGCGCTAGTGAAATAAAATTGCTAGTATGTTGTGCAAAGGAAACAACGATAAAAACAGAGAATAAATGGATAACAAATGTTTGCAGTAACATGCGTATAGCCATTTATGCTGTAGGATATCTGTTGAGATTTATCAATTATAAGATGAGGAAATGGATGACAAATTATAGCATGTGGAAACCACGATGAAAACAGAGGAAACCGATTTAAAAGATCTAACCATTAGTGATGAAAATAACAGTCAGACAGATCTGTGAGTCCAGTGGTAACACGTTGGACTGGTAATCCAGGGATCGCATGTTCGATCCCCCGTCTGACCCTAACAAAATGAACAGTCTTTCAAATGGGACTTTATACCGAGGTCTCGTGTCGGTGCTGTACACTGTGTATGTAAAAGAACCAGAGGAGACTCTGGAATGGGTCTCTGTCTGTTTCATTGCACTATCCTCCAAAACTCTAAAGTGACTAATCTCTTCAGTAGGCGTCGCTCATATGGGCAACCGGTAGCGACGATAAATAAACGTAAAACACACACACAGTCAAATGGTTCATGAAATATCATTACTATTGCGTTATTACGACACAATTCTAAGGAAATTCCACGACATATTTCCTGAGTTTTCAGTTACAAATAAGAAAACACACAATAATGAATTGTCGTCTGCTACAATTATTTGAACTATTTAATAGCCTTTATTTTACCCAGCATGCAAAGAGTTAAAGGGTATTCAGAGTGCAGTAACTGACCAATGTCTCTCATTGAAAACTTGGTAATAAAACCTTAGGTGGTGGCATCAGACACGAAAATCTAGCATTTATTCTGTACGGTTCTACCTGACAGCCTCGAAGCAGTATGATCAATTTCTGTTATGTTTTTTTCCGTTGCAATATTACAAATATCTCGTCTGATTTCAGAGAAGTGGTGCAAGCAGTCCAGCAAAGTCGCCGTCATCCGAAGGTGAAAACAAACCAAACTTTTCAGTTCTGAGGAATAAAGATAAGTCACATGCATCCGACAGATTTGCAAAATCACGCTCTGTCATGATTGAGAATCTGCATTTCAATCCACCACCAACCGACACAGGACCACCTCCGCCAAAATCTGCCACATTGCCGCTAAATTACACGGCACCTATTCATGAAGACCCTGTAAGTGTTTATATTCATTGTTTATATTCGTAACTTTAATTTCATTACCCGAATGCAGTTCTGATCCTAGCAGCCAGTCTGGATCCACCAGGAGCTCTTTCTTGTGGCATGTAACTGACTGTATTCTTTCTGTGTTAGTCTGGATCCACCAGGAGCTCTTGTGACATGTAACTGACTGTATTCTGTGTTAGTCTGGATCCACCAGGAGCTCTTGTGACATGTAACTGGCTGTATTCTGTGTTAATCTGGATCCACCAGGAGCTCTTGTGACATGTAACTGGCTGTATCCTGTGTTAGTCTGGATCCACCAGGAGCTCTTTCTTGTGACATGTAACTGGCTGTATTCTGTGTTATACCATTATAAACATCTGTTACTAGATCCTTGTCTCTGCCCACCCCATTAAATTGAATCCGTCCCCTCATTTTGAATCTGTCCCCTCATTTTGAATCTGTCCCATCATTTTGAATCTGTCCCCTCCTTCTGAATATGTCCCCTCATTCTGAATATGTCTCCTCATTTTGAATCTGTCCCCTCATTTTGAATCTGTCCCATCATTTTGAATCTGTCCCCTCCTTCTGAATATGTCCCCTCATTCTGAATCTGTCCCCTCATTCTGAATCTTTCCCCTCATTCTAAATCTGTCCCAACATTTTGAATCTTGTCCTGTCATTTTCAATCCATTCCGTCATTCTGAATCTGTCCTGTCATTCTGAATCTGTCCCCTCATTCTGAATCTTTCCCCTCATTCTAAATCTGTCCCAACATTTTGAATCTTGTCCTGTCATTTTCAATCCATTCCGTCATTCTGAATCTGTCCTGTCATTTCCAATCTGTCCACTCATTTTCCATCTGTCCCCTCATTTTCCATCTGTCCCCTCATTTCCAATCTGTCCACTCATTTTCCATCTGTCCCCTCATTTTCAATCTGTCCCCTCATTTTCCATCTGTCCCCTCATTTCCAATCTGTCCCCTCATGTTCCATCTGTCCCCTCATTTTCAATCCGTCACCTATTCCATTTTATTGAGGAAAAAAATTTAGCGCCAGTATTTGATTTTTGTCGCAATTGGCGACCGACAGCGGGAACCCTGGAAACCATTTGTATTATCAAGCTATATTTTTGTATCTATGTTTTATATGTTATAGTCCACCTCCGTGGTCGAGTGGTTAAGGTCGCTGACTTGTATGTACCACTGTAACCTATCATCACTGATGGTCATGGGTTCGAGCCCCGCTCAGGCCGTGTCTCATTTATATGAAAAAGTTGGCAGTTTCTTACGGAGGTTGGTGCACCCAAGTACTGGTTAACCGCTGGAGCCTGCCCAGGAAAGGTGTTGTTAAGTAAACTGCCCGCCGGCGATATAGCCCGAAATGGTGCTGATGCAGGCATAAAACCCGATAAAATACATGTACGATGAAACAACGTGTTTGGGTTCCATACGTTTCTCGTATATTATATTATATTCTAACAATCTAAGATTCTGAAAAACATAATTATCTGGTTTGGAATTCTTTATTAAAGTTTGCTTAGAATTTACTATTTCTTTTACAGCAATTGAAACTAGTTTCCTGCACTATATAGTTTTAACTCAATAGCAACTAATAAAGCATATATGAGCCAGTTTGTGCGTGATGAAGTCTGAGTTCCCGTTAGAAGAAAACTCACCTGTCCAATCACCATACTAGGGTATTTTCTAGAGCGGAATGACAGGGCATTCCGCTCTGCCCTTTTTAGCCCCATTTTGTCTTTGTTTTTTATATATATATAAGCCTCGTATATATAAGTATATATAAGTTGTGATAGCGCAGTGGCTGCGCGTTCGCTTCAGGTGCGAAATGTTCGGAGTTTGAGTCCCGCTGAAGCCATTACGATTGTGCCCTTAGGCAAGGCATTTAAATTCCACGTTGCCTCTTCTCTCTCCATCATGGTGATGGATTCCATTAGGAATGAGGTCTCGAGAGTGATTAATATAGGTTGAAAGAACTTGTTTCGCAATCGAGCTAAAATAAATTTGTATAAACTACCGGTAAGCCTAACTAGGTACCTTTGGGCGGGCAAACCTATACAACTTGGACATCTGCCTTTTTCACCAATGTACTGCCTTTTTGATCAATCAGCATAATTTAGCACAATTATCTAGAGTTTAAGTTAAACCGTTTAACCCCAAAATTCCCCCCTCTGGGTCCTTCCGCACCCACCGTGGCTCGTAATGCACCCTGTCCCTTTTCTGACCCACCCTGCCCCTTTTCTGACCCACCCTGCCCCTTTTCTGACCCACCCTGCCCCTTTTCTGACCTACTCTGTCTCTTTTCTGACCCACCTTGTCCCTTTTCTGACCCACTTGCCCCTTTTCTGACCCACCTTGCCCCTTTTCTGACCCACCTTGCCCCTTTTCTGACCCACTCTGCCCCTTTTCGGACCCACCCTGCCCGGTTTTCCACTCTGGAATAAACCCTACCATACCTTCTCACCTATCTCTTAGGCCATCAAACGTGGGTGGCGTTGTCTAGAAGCGAGGGTAGGATCAGCCAGCCAATTGCCAATGATAGGAAATAACAGATTTGGAGGGACAGATTGCTCTTTTATCTCAATCGTAGCTTTTAACATGGGCAAATGTGTAATCAGTTGAAAAGACTTACCTAATTTAGTCCTTTTCACGCTAGCGGCAGATAAAATCACTTTTGCATACAGCATACAGCATAGAGCCAGATCAGATGGTGCCGTATGATCAGGCTCTATACTGTTTGCTATTCGGGTAGTGGAGCTAAAACACTTGGCTGAGAAGCACACAACATAGATCCTGATCAGACGCGGCGTAGCGCCGCGGGTGATCTGGATCTATGTTGTTTGCAAATGTGATTTTATTTACTCAGCAGGCAAAGGGTTAGTTTACAAGCAAACTTGATTAGTTTTCGAGGAATATTTCATTAAAAACCAAGTCTATTTTCTACAGTGTCTACCTAATTTACTAATTCTCTTGTGACATCTAGATACCAATGTTTTAGAATGTTTGCCAAAACTATTCTCCAAGTTCAATTACTTCTGATGAGCATTTGTTGCATGTCAACCACTGAAATTCCGGGGCTTCCATGGCCAAGTGGTTACGGTCATTGACTCCAAAATCACTTGTCCCTCACCGCTGCATGTTCGAATCCCACTCATGGTGTCAAATTATATCGAGGGAGGAAGCCATCTAGCTGGCTTGTGGAAGGTCGGTGGTTCTACCTGTGTGCCCGTTATTGGTTAGTGCCTGAAATACTAATCGAAGGGCCACCAGGGGTCTTCCTCCACCAATATCGAAGGGCCACCAGGGGGTCTTCCTCCACCAATATCGAAGGGCCACCAGGGGGTCTTCCTCCACCAATATCGAAGGTCCACCAGGGGGTCTTCCTCCACCAATATCGAAGGTCCACCAGGGGGTCTTCCTCCACCAATATCGAAGGGCCACCAGGGGGTCTTCCTCCACCAATATCGAAGGGCCACCAGGGGGTCTTCCTCCACCAATATCGAAGGGCCACCAGGGGGTCTTCCTCCACCATATCGAAGGGCCACCAGGGGGTCTTCCTCCACCAATATCGAAGGGCCACCAGGGGGTCTTCCTCCACCAATATTGAAGGGCCACCAGGGGGTCTTCCTCCACCAATATCGAAGGGCCACCAGGGGGTCTTCCTCCACCAATATCGAAGGGCCACCAGGGGTCTTCCTCCACCAATATCGAAGGGCCACCAGGGGGTCTTCCTCCACCAATATCGAAGGGCCACCAGGGGGTCTTCCTCCACCAATATCGAAGGGCCACCAGGGGGTCTTCCTCCACCAATATCGAAGGGCCACCAGGGGTCTTCCTCCACCAATATCGAAGGGCCACCAGGGGGTCTTCCTCCACCAATATCGAAGGGCCACCAGGGGGTCTTCCTCCACCAATATCGAAGGGCCACCAGGGGGTCTTCCTCCACCAATATCGAAGGGCCACCAGGGGTCTTCCTCCACCGCTGGAGAGTCACCATAAGACACTAAGCTGTTTGTGCAATTTTAAATCCCAAAAACAAATCATTGAAATTCCTGTTGAATAGTAGAGTGGACTGTCCTGATACCTCTACAGTAAAAGTCCTACTAATATTAGATATGTTGCTTTTTATTGTGGTTGTGAAGTTTGGGGATGTGTCAGTGTAATCTCTCTGCATACACATATATTCATCACTACTTTACATGTTCATGTATGTAACACTCCTTGGATTTGCATTGAAACAAGCATGATGAAACTTAGTCTGTTTAGCTCTTTGCATGCTAGCAGTAAAACTACCAGAAACAGTTGCAATGACACAATTCTAAGGAAATTCCAGGACATATTTCCAGAGTTTTCAGTTCCAAGTAGGAAACTCACATTAATGAAGTGCTGTCTGCTACAATAATTTGAACTATTTATAGCCTTTATTTTACCCAGCATGCAAAGAGTTAATTAGATTATGTGTATGTTTCCACATTATGTTGCAGTACTATGTGTTTACCTACACCTATATAATAAACTTATATGCAAAATACAGTAACCCATTCAACACCAAATACCTGACATGGACTGGCCCATGATATTTTTATGGACAATAAATGAATCAGAAAATTACATTTGGACCAGTTCATTTATCAAAATGGGTAATTTTGTCTAAAAAATAGTAATATTACTGGCAAAAAGTGTAGATCCTGATGAGACGGCTCATTATGAGCCGGCTCATCTGGATCTACACTTTTTGTAGGCCTATTTAGAGAGTGGTCTGTGGTGTTGAAAGGGTTAACTAAACGTGTACAAGTATTCCGCCTTGCCTTACTCTATACTCTAGCAGTTTCTGGAGCACATGGGTATGTATTACAGAGGGCATAACTGATTCATTGTTGACTATAGATGCAAACATATACCTAAAGCCAAGCAATCAATTGGGTACCAAAAACTGTTTCATACTTGAAAATTATATATAATCCGCGTAACCCTTGTCTCTTTGAAATTGTCTCATGACCCCTTCACGGTTGATTAGTTAGGCTATAAATAGATGACTTTTAGACATCTCTCGCAAAAATATAACATCACCAAAAACTTGATGCAATCTTCGTTCAGCAGTACATGTACATTTTTTTTCTGGATGTGTGATTTTACGTTTATTTATCATCTCTACCGGTTGCCCATATGAGCGATGCCTCCTGAAGAGATTAGTTATTTTAGATTTTGGAGGATAGTGCATGATACAGACAGAGACCCATTCCAGAATCTCCTCTGGTTCTTTTACGTGAACAGTGTAAAGCACCGACATGAGACCTCGGTTTAACGTCCCATCTGAAAGACCGTTAATTATTATTAGGGTCAGATGGGGAATCGAACCTGCGATCCCTGGATTACCTATCCAGCGTGTTACCACTGGACTACATATCCGTCTGTATATATATGTACATATTTTCTGGAGATTTTTGTTACTAGATTTATGTAAAACTGTCATAGTTTCATATCTCTGATTATTGTTTTGTAACTTGTGTGGTAGCTTGACTTGCATACACCTTTGATAACAGGTAATCCTCTGGTGCTGAAAGATTCCTCACAGAAAATGATAGTCCATCCCTGACAGGGCCAGTGGTTAACACATTGGACTGCGAATCCAGGGAGCGCATGTTTGATCGGGGGCCCCTGTCTGACCCTAATAATATTTACTGTCTTTCAGATTGGACTTAAAACCGAGGTCTCGTGTCGGTGCTTTACACCATGCACATAAAAGAACCAGAGGAGACTCTGGCATGGGTCTCTGTCTGTATCATTGCACTATCATCCAAAGTGACTAATCTCTTCAGGAGGCGTCGCTCATATGGGCAACCGGTAGCGACGATAAATAACCTTAAAACACACACTTGGATATAGAGGTTCTAGCTTAGTTAATTATGTAATTGGAACACAAGAGTAATTTACATAAAATTTTGTTATCTGTTTTGATATATTGCAACCGAATATGTTAACTGACAGTTTAGTGTCATTTTCTTTTGAGCTTAAAAAATCTTGTCCCACACGAATGGTGATTACACCAACTGATTACACCAACGTTAGTTTAAACATTAATTATTTCAGTATTTTTACGTTTAATTAAGAAATGAACATTTTACATATAATTTAACAAGTCTGCCTCCGTGGTCGAGTGGTTAAGGGCGCTGACTTGTATACCACTGTAACCTATCATCACTGATGGTCACGGGTTCGAGCCCCGCTCAGGCCGTTTCTCATTTATATGAAAAAGTTGGCAGTTTCTTACGGTGGTTGGTGCACGCAAGTACTGGTTAACCGCTGGAGCCTGCCCAGGAAAGGTGTTGTTAGGTAAACTGCCCGCCGGCGATATAGCCCAAAATGGCGCTTATGCAGGCGTAAAACCTGAAATATAAAATAATTTTAACAGTAGTAGAATGAACGAAAATATTTTTGATAAAAAACTTATAAAAAAATGAACTCCTCAGTCGATAACAAGTATCGCATTCATGAGCAAGGCAGATGCATAATATGCTATTATTATATATATTATATATTCGTAGCTATCCGTGATTCGTTTTGTCGTACATCCCTTGTTCCGCACAGATTTTCTCGAGGCTACATACTTTTAAAATATGTGCATCCCTTCAGACGCATCACTTTTCAGACCGAAAATACCAAAAGTATACGCGAATAAATTACATTGACATCATTTCATCTTTTCATGCGGTATTTTAAATAAAAACGCTTATTCTGATTGGATCATACTGAACCAGGTGACCAATCCTAAATATTATATAAATTCAGTCACAAATGTACTGATATACAGAAACCCGGATGAACACTATTGTTTTGATACTTTCCAAAAAAAAATTCAAATTCCCAAAAATTATTAAAGAGATTGAATTCCAAAAAATTATTAAAGAGAATGAATTCTAAAATATTATTAAAGAGAATGAATTCCAAAAAATTATTAAAGAGAATGAATTCCATAAAGTTATTAAAGAGAATGAATTCCAAAATATTATTAAAGAGAATGAATTCCAAAAAGTTATTAAAGAGAATAAATAACAACAAATTATTAAAGAGAATGAATTCCAAAATATTATTAAAGAGAATGAATTCCAAAAAGTTATTAAAGAGAATAAATAACAACAAATTATTAAAGAGAATGAATTCCAAAAAGTTAATAAAGAGATTGAATTCCAAAAAGTTATTAAAGAGAATGAATTTACAATAATTATTCAAGTCATTTATACCCAAAGTGAGTGTACAACTGGTGTAGTTCTAAATCATAACAATGTGTTCATAGGTACGGAGCATTATCAAAACTTATTGTATTAAAATATGTGTGAGTTCCAGGAACACATTAGTACATATTTCAAAATGAAACACAGATCTATCTGTATTTATCAAGCTTTTTCCGGGGATTAAGCCGATTTGGTTAAATTAAAAACAAATGTTCTACCAAATTCAGAAGTCCCTATGCATGTTGTAGAGAAAAACTCTTCGCTGAAATAGAGAGAATTTGCTCACTTGATTAAATTGGACGGAATGTGCAAACAACTTAGATCCAGTGTTTTAGCTCCACTATCCGAATAGCAAACAGTATAGAACCTGATCAGACAGCACATTCTGTGCCATTTGATCTGGCTCTATACTGTTTGCCATGTGATTGGCTATTAAGAGTTGACTCTTTGCAAACTAGCGGTGAAAATAATTGTCACGTATGTCAGGAAATTTCGTAACAACACAATTCTAATGAAATTCCATGACATATTTCCAGAGTTTTCAGTTGAAAATATGAAAAACATATTAATGAATTGTCTATCGTCTGCTACAATTATTAGAATATAGTCTTTAATTTACCCAGCATGCAAAGCATGAATTATCGTCTGCTACAATTATTTGAACAATATATAGTCTTTAATTTACCCAGCATGCAAAGAGTTAAACTAACATTTTCAAAAAACGACCAGAAGCTTGATCTCTCTCCTGTGTAAGCTGATCTTGTAGCATTTTGTGTCTAACATTTATTCTAGTATCTAGATGCAGCTGGTAGAGGTAAAGCACACCTCAACACTAATCATCATCCGCAGACCGTCTTTCATTCTGTTAATATCAACGTAAGTCGCTTCATTTCTCAGATTTCTTCGCATTTCTGTCGCATGCAGTTTCTTTGGAGGTTTGTCGTTACTATTATTGGTGTTGAATTTCTATTTTCGACACATTTCTTACAGATTTATTTGTCTATGCTCTCTGTCGTGATAGAGCTAGGAGATGTTACTGGTAGTTGGTGCTTGATAGAGCTAGGAGATGTTACTGGTAGTTGGTGCTTGATAGAGCTAGGAGATGTTACTGGTAGTTGGTGCTTGATAGAGCTAGGAGATGTTACTGGTAGTTGGTGCTTGATAGAGCTAGGAGATGTTACCGGTAGTTGGTGCTTGATAGAGCTAGGAGATGTTACTGGTAGTTGGTGCTTGATAGAGCTAGGAGATGTTACTGGTAGTTGGTGCTTGATAGAGCTAGGAGATGTTACTGGTAGTTGGTGCTTGATAGAGCTAGGAGATGTTACCGGTAGTTGGTGCTTGATAGAGCTAGGAGATGTTACTGGTAGTTGGTGCTTGATAGAGCTAGGAGATGTTACTGGTAGTTGGTGCTTGATAGAGCTAGGAGATGTTACTGGTAGTTGGTGCTTGATAGAGCTAGGAGATGTTACTGGTAGTTGGTGCTTGATAGAGCTAGGAGATGTTACCGGTAGTTGGTGCTTGATAGAGCTAGGAGATGTTACTGGTAGTTGGTGCTTGATAGAGCTAGGAGATGTTACTGGTAGTTGGTGCTTGATAGAGCTAGGAGATGTTACTGGTAGTTGGTGCTTGATAGAGCTAGGAGATGTTACTGGTAGTTGTGGTGCTTGATAGAGCTAGGAGATGTTACTGGTAGTTGTGGTGCTTGATAGAGCTAGGAGATGTTACTGGTAGTTGGTGCTTGATAGAGCTAGGAGATGTTACTGGTAGTTGGTGCTTGATAGAGCTAGGAGATGTTACTGGTAGTTGGTGCTTGATAGAGCTAGGAGATGTTACTGGTAGTTGGTGCTTGATAGAGCTAGGAGATGTTACTGGTAGTTGGTGCTTGATAGAGCTAGGAGATGTTACTGGTAGTTGGTGCTTGATAGAGCTAGGAGATGTTACTGGTAGTTGTGGTGCTTGATAGAGCTAGGAGATGTTACTGGTAGTTGGTGCTTGATAGAGCTAGGAGATGTTACCTGTAGTTGGTGCTTGATAGAGCTAGGAGATGTTACCGGTAGTTGATGCTTGATAGAGTTAGGAGATGTTACCTGTAGTTGGTGCTTGATAGAGCTAGGATATGTTACCTGTAGTTGGTGCTTGATAGAGCTAGGAGATGTTACTGGTAGTTGGTGCTTGATAGAGCTAGGAGATGTTACCTGTAGTTGATGCTTGATAGAGCTAGGAGATGTTACTGGTAGTTGGTGCTTGATAGAGCTAGGAGATGTTACTGGTAGTTGGTGCTTGATAGAGCTAGGAGATGTTACTGGTAGTTGGTGCTTGATAGAGCTAGGAGATGTTACTGGTAGTTGTGGTGCTTGATAGAGCTAGGAGATGTTACTGGTAGTTGGTGCTTGATAGAGCTAGGAGATGTTACTGGTAGTTGTGGTGCTTGATAGAGCTAGGAGATGTTACCGGTAGTTGGTGCTTGATAGAGCTAGGAGATGTTACTGGTAGTTGGTGCTTGATAGAGCTAGGAGATGTTACTGGTAGTTGGTGCTTGATAGAGCTAGGAGATGTTACTGGTAGTTGGTGCTTGATAGAGCTAGGAGATGTTACTGGTAGTTGGTGCTTGATAGAGCTAGGAGATGTTACTGGTAGTTGGTGCTTGATAGAGCTAGGAGATGTTACTGGTAGTTGTGGTGCTTGATAGAGCTAGGAGATGTTACTGGTAGTTGGTGCTTGATAGAGCTAGGAGATGTTACTGGTAGTTGGTGCTTGATAGAGCTAGGATATGTTACCTGTAGTTGATGCTTGATAGAGCTAGGAGATGTTACTGGTAGTTGGTGCTTGATAGAGCTAGGAGATAGAGCTAGGAGATAGAGCTAGGAGATATAGCTAGGAGATAGAGCTAGGAGATGTTACCTGTAGTTGATGCTTGATAGAGCTAGGAGATAGAGCTAGGAGATGTTACCAGTAGTTGGTGCTTGATAGAGCTAGGAGATAGAGCTAGGAGATGTTACCGGTAGTTGGTGCTTGATAGAGCTAGGAGATAGAGATAGGAGATAGAGATAGGAGATAGAGCTAGGAGATGTTACTTGTATTTGGTACTAGGACAGTACATGCATATGCTTTTAGAACCCCATTACTTAGCATAGGTTAAACATCACAGGAATAAAGAAATGCAAATAGTGTCCAAAGTTTAACTGTTTGCTTGCTGAGTATATAAAATCACTTTTGCAAACAACATAGACTCAGATCAGTCATGGTGTAGCGCCTCGTCTGTTAAGAATCTATGTTGTTTGCTAATCAGCAGAGTGTTTTAGCTTCACTATCCGAATAGCAAACAGCATAGAGCCTGATCTGGCTCTATGCTGTTTGCAAAAGTGATTTTATCTGCTGCTAGCGTGCAAAGGTTTAATTAATAACAGTCGCCTACTTTCGTTGTCGAGAACTGTACGGGTATTTGTTCATAACTGTGCGCTAATTCTATGCTAACCTACTTGATTCAGGACTTGATGATGCCAACCAACTAAGTTTTTCTGTCAAAATTCCTCAAATTTGTAGAACTATATTGTCATATAGAAACAACATAGGAAGATTTTTAGTAGTAATTATGATGGTAAGTAAATAACACAGATCCATCTTTTCAACTTTTCAATAAAGAGTAGTTCTTTAGAGTTACACATCCTGTTGTACAGTTCTTTAGAGTTACACATCCTGTTGTACAGTTCTTTAGAGTTACACATCCTGTTGTACAAATGACCTGAATAATAGTCTGTCTGTCTGTCTGTCTGTCTGTCTGTCTGTCTGTCTGTCTGTCTGTCTGTCTGTCTGTCTGTCTGTCTGTCTGTCTGTCTGTCTGTCTGTCTGTCTGTCTGTCTGTCTGTCTGTCTGTCTGTCTGTCTGTCTGTCTGTCTGTCTGTCTGTCTGTCTGTCTGTCTGTCTGTCTGTCTGTCTGTCTGTCTGTCTGTCTGTCTGTCTGTCTGTCTGTCTGTCTGTCTGTCTGTCTGTCTGTCTGTCTGTCTGTCTGTCTGTCTGTCTGTCTGTCTGTCTGTCTGTCTGTCTGTCTGTCTGTCGTCTGTCTGTCTGTCTGTCTGTCTGTCTGTCTGTCTGTCTGTCTGTCTGT
>CM026394.1:59956549-59976549 GCA_014843695.1 Archivesica marissinica | reverse complement strand
CTCAGACCGTGTCTCATTTATATGAAAAACTTGGCAGTTTCTTACGGAGGTTGGTGCACCCAAGTACTGGTTAACCGCTGGAGCCTGCCCAGGAAAGGTGTTGTTAGGTAAACTGCCCGCCGGCGATATAGCCCAAAATGGTGCTGATGCAGGCGTAAAACCCGAAATATAACAATATAACATATGACATAAGCTGTTGGTGTCACTTAAACCCTTTGCATGCTAGCGGCATATAAAATAACTTTTGCAAACAGTATAGAGACAGATCAGGCTCTATGCTGTTTGCTATTCGGATAGTGGAGCTAAAACACTTGGCTGAATAGCAAACAACATAGATCCTAATCAGACACTGCGCTACGCCGCGGCTGATCTGGATCTACGTTGTTTGCAAATTTTATTTTATTTACTCAGCAGGCAAAGGCTAAACACAAGCAAAACTGTGTCAGGTTAGAGAGACGCATGACTTCTTGTGTTTAACTGGAGTTCTATTGCAGTTTAACAGCTCCGAATTCGAGGGGGGGCAACTCTGTATGTCATAATTAATATAATTAGTGGATAAATTCCGCCATTTAGGTTATTGCATATTAATTATAACCTCACTACCAGTAGAAGAATATCTTGTGCGTGTGTGTGTTTTACGTTTATTTATCGCCGCTACCGGTTGCCCATATGAGTGACGCCTCCTGAAGAGATTAGTCATTTTAGATTTTTGGAGGATAGTGCAATGATACAGACAGAGACCCATTTGAGAGTCTCCTCTGGTTCTTGCACGGTGTACGACATGAGACCTCGGTTTAAAGTCCCATCTGAAAGACTGTTAATTTTATTAGGGTCTGACGGGGGATCGAACCTGCGATGCCTGGATTACCAGTCCAGCGTGTTAACCACTGGACTACAGATCCGTCTGTATATCTAGAGATGACCTTTGACATTATTAACCAGGGTTGGAGGTTATAGAACTTTACTCAAAATCTCACGCTCCAGCGATTTGATTGATTGATTCTGAGGTTTACTCTCAGCTGAACCGTGCAGAGGCTTCACACTGAGTTTGAGGAGTTTGAAATTTGCTCCTGGCTTAACCAATCAGAAATCTTGAGACTCGGTGAGTTTGAAATTTGCTCATGGCTTAACCAATCAGAAATCTTGAGATTTGGTGAGTTTGAGATTTGCTCCTGGCTTAACCAATCAGAAAGCTTGAGACTCGGTGAGTTTGAAATTTGCTCCTGGCTTAACCAATCAGAAAGCATGAGACTCGGTGAGTTTGAAATTTGCTCCTGGCTTAACCAATCAGAAATCTTGAGACTCGGCGAGTTTGAGATTGGAGACATCCAGGCAGGCTTGTTTTGTCACTTGTGATGACAATATTTAACTACTGTGGAACATTATTAATTTGCGAGCATTTATATTTCGCTAATTTTCGCGATCTAAGTTGATCGCGAATTCATGATTCTCGTGAATAATACGGTAGCGCTAAATTCGTAAATATGTATATTTTATCAAAATTATGAAAATCAATACAATTATAAGCGATATACATAAACAGTCACCTTATTATTCACGATAGATCACGCCATCACGGATGCGCCAATTCAAATCTTCACGAATTAATTAAAAATCACGAAATATAGTGTTCGCTAAATTATAGTATTTTACAGTATTTTACAGTATTTTACAGTATTTTACAGTATTTTACAGTATTTTTGTCTTCCAGTTTATTGACTTGGATGGACTAACTTTCATATAATTTAAAAAGAGTTAATATTTCGTACTTATTCTCAAAGGAGAAGGAACAACTTTCAACAAGTATATAACCTTTGTATCAGAGATCTCATTAAACCTCTCACAATGTGGAACAGCTCACAACAAGTATATAACCTTTGTATCAGAGATCTCATTAAACCCCTCACATTGTGGAACAGCTCACAACCTTTGTATCAGAGATCTCATTAAACCCTTCACAATGTGGAACAGCTCACAACCTTTGTATCAGAGATCTCATTAAATCCCTCACAATGTGGAACAGCTGACAACATGTATATAACCTTTGTATCAGAGATCTCATTAAACCTTTCACAATGTGGAACAGCTCACAACCTTTGTATCAGAGATCTCATTAAACCCTTCACAATGTGGAACAGCTCACAACATGTATATAACCTTTGTATCAGAGATCTCATTAAACCCTTCACAATGTGGAACAGCTCGCAACCTTTGTATCAGAGATCTCATTAAATCCCTCACAATGTGGAACAGCTGACAACATGTATATAACCTTTGTATCAGAGATTTCATTAAATCCCTCACAATGTGGAACAGCTCACAACAAGCATATAACCGTTGTATCAGAGATCTCATTAAACCCCTCACATTGTGGAACAGCTCACAACAAGTATACAACCTTTGTATCAGAGATCTCATTAAACCCCTCACATTGTGGAACAGCTCACAACAAGTATATAACCTTTGTATCAGAGATCTCATTAAACCCCTCACAATGTGGAACAGCTCACAATTATATAACCTTTGTATCAGAGATCTCATTAAACCCCTCACATTGTGGAACAGCTCACAACAAGTATATAACCTTTGTATCAGAGATCTCATTAAACCCTTCACAATGTGGAACAGCTCACAACAAGTATATAACCTTTGTATCAGAGATCTCATTAAACCCCTCACATTGTGGAACAGCTCACAACAAGTATATAACCTTTGTATCAGAGATCTCATTAAACCCTTCACAATGTGGAACAGCTCACAACCTTTGTATCAGAGATCTCATTAAACCCCTCACAATGTGGAACAGCTGACAACACGTATATAACCTTTGTATCAGAGATCTCATTAAACCCCTCACAATGTTGAACAGCTCACAACATGTATATAACCTATTACAATATAATGGCGGCCATTTTGAATATTTGTGAGTAGTTAATATCATCATAGCTAAATAAATATTAACTTCCTGTTTGCCAAAATACATGTAATAGTATGCAACTGTCACAGATATAAGTAAGCTTGATTGATTTATTTATATTTAACTACACAAGCAGCTTTTAAAGTATGTCAGCTATAAATAGAATGCAGACCTATGTTTTTATACATGTACAATATCGAATTATAATTCTGTTATAAAATTGACTGCAACATGATATATGATGGTCCCCCTGTACTTGGGCGGGCTGTATAGAAATATTATTTGCTTGGATAAAATATTCTGTTTAACCCTTTCAACCCCAAGTAACTGACATGGACTGGTCCATGATATTTTTAGACCAATAAATTAATAACAAAATTACATTTGGATCAGTTCATTTATCAAAATGGGTAATTTTATCTAAATATAGTAATAATTATTACTGGCAAAAAAGTGCAGATCCTGATGAGACGGCTTGTTACGAGCCGGCTCATCTGGATCTACACTTTTCATAAGCCTATTTAGAGGTCTGTGGGGTTGAAAGGGTTAAAACATGCTTTCTCAATTATTACAGGAGCCGATTGAAGGCTGGCTGAAATGTCGAATTATGAACGCAAAAAAGCCATTGTAAGTATGCTTGATTTAGTTAGACAAATTTAATTCATAAATTTAATTTAGCCCGATTGCGAAACAAGATTATACAACATTAGATTAAGCGCTCTTGACTTGAGAGACATTGTCCAGTCTTCTTCAAACGTTGTCAAAATCTGTTTTCAGCATGTTGTCCTGGTAACCAGTCTGATTTTTTCGGTAACACTTGGGTTACATGTATTTGTGTTTTACGTTTATTTATCGTCGCTACCGGTTGCCCATATGAGCGACGCCTCCTGAAGAGATTAGTATTTTTAGATTTTTGGAGGATAGTGCAATGATACAGACAGAGACCCATTCCAGAGTCTCCTCTGGTTCTTTTACGTGCACGGTGTAAAGCACCGACACGAGACCTCGGTTTAATGTCCCATCTGAAAGACTGTTAATTTTATTAGGGTCAGACGGGGGTCGAACCTGCGATCCCTGGATTACCAGTCCAGCGTTTTACCACTGGACTACAGATCCGTCTGTAGGTTACATGTATGATGGCCCTTGGATGGTTATAAATGCTAATGTTAATGCTCAAGATCGTTGACATGGTTCCAATCCTCTTATTTACAAAACGTTTTTTGACCATTTAGTCGAGATATTACCTTCATCACGTTTCTGGGAGAGCAAAAGTTTTATATGGTCTTATACAAATTTATTTTAGCTCGATTGCGAAACAAGTTCTTACAACTTATATTAATCACTCTTGAGACCTCATTCCTGATGGAATTCATCGCCACGAGGGAGAGAGAAGAGGCAACGTGGAAATTAAATGCCCTAAGGGTACAATCATAACGGCTCCAGCGGGGCTCGAACTCCGGACCTTTCACACCTGAAGCGACAGCGCATCCACTGCGCTATCACAACTTCCACATTTATATGGTCAGGAATATATGGTATATATTGTTTAACAGTGTTCAGGTACCGTTCATACTCGCCTGTTAACCCATTCAACACCAAGTAACTGACATGGACTGGTCCATGATATTTTTAGACCAATAAATTAATAACAAAATTACATTTGGATCAGTTCATTTATCAAAATGGGTAAACAATTTTCTAAAAATAGTTATATTACTTGAAAAAAGTGCAGATCCTGATGAGACGGGCTCATCTGGATCTACACTTTTTTGTAAGCCAATTTAGAGGTCTGTGGTGTTGAAAGGGTTAAGCATCCGTCACACCATGACGTTCTGGTCAACGTTCTCTGAACGTTCTAATCGTTCAATTTACGAGCGTTCTAGGGTGAGTTGACCATATCTGGCGTGTGACTAACTTGTGACTAACGCATGACTAGCGTGTGACTCACGCATGAGGAGCGTGTAACAGCGACAAGTAAGACACCCCTGAAAACTATTAGCGTGTGCTGACGTGTCACTGGCGCACCACGAACGATTAGTCAATGTTAGACGATCGTGTAACTAACATGTTAATAACGACAGAATAGCGTTTTGTAGGCCATATGACGTTCGTATGACGTTAGTCACACGCTGCGTGCGTCAGGGGTCCGTTCTGTGGTCGTTGACAGGTCATCAGTGAGTCGTTCACTGCAAAGCAAACGATTAATAACAAATAAGTAGCGCTAGGGTAACGACTGGCTAACGATAGTTGCACGCGTTCGGCAAACGTTAGTAATACATTCCACGAACGTTCTTCAGCGTTCTCGAGCGATTGAAATTAAACGTTGAACAACGATTGTCTCCATGAGAACTTTTGTGCATGTTCAAAACATTTTTTCGGACCAGCGTTCTCTGTCGATCACCGACGATCATCGACGATTACCAGCATTCACAAGCGTTCACACAACGCTCTTCTGGTGCTGTACCAGCGTTCATTGACGATTACCAACGTTTCCTCAAACGTCATAGAACGCTGACCAGAACGTTATGGTGTGACAGCCCCTTAAGATGAGTGTTTTTACCACCAGATTATGGCATCAAAGTGGCTACCCCTCTTATAAGTTAGGGCTAAATATTAAAAAATATTTGGCATTTGTTTTTTTAAAATGTGTTAATTGTCTAAGCAAATTGTTAGTATGGATGGTATGTTAAATTAAATCAAATAAAACAAACAAACAGACATAAAATTCCAACAAATAAAAAAAAAAATCCACTTTTAAACTTTTGTTTGTTTGCTCATTTCTCGTCCACTTTCATCCATTAGTCGACCTGGTACTTTCATCATATTTCTGGATGAGAAACAGGGCGACTTATTTCCGGGAATATACGGTACATTGGTCATATTACTGACTGGGACTTTAAACCAAGGTCTCGTGTCGGTGCTGTACACTGTGCACGTAAAAGAACCAGAGGAGACTCTGGAAATGGGTCTCTATCTCAGTATCTGTATCATTGCACTATCCTCCAAAAATCTAAAATGACTAATCTCTTCATATGTATCATTGCACTATCCTCCAAAAATCTAAAATGACTAATCTCTTCATCTGTATCATTGCACTATCCTCCAAAAATCTAAAATGACTAATCTCTTCATCTGTATCATTGCACTATCCTCCAAAAATCAAAAATGACTAATCTCTTCATCTGTATCATTGCACTATCCTCCAAAAATCTAAAATGACTAATCTCTTCATCTGTATCATTGCACTATCCTCCAAAAATCTAAAATGACTAATCTCTTCATGTTAATTACGTTCACTCTGAAACTGAACAATTTTTCAACTTGCATTGTGATTTACGTTTATTTATCATCGCTACTGGTTGCCCATATGAGCGACGCCTCCTGAGGAGATTAGTCATTTGTTTTATTTGATTTAATATAACAATTTGCTTAGACAATTATTTAGATAATAACCATAATAAATCATAGAAAAGGTGATACACAAATAAATTATGATTGTACTTTTTATTATTTGTAATGGAATAAAGTAAACCAGATATCTCAAATTTAGTTCAATAATGAGAGAAAAATCTATTGTCTTAACGGCTGTACATAAAGTAGCCTCGACTTATGGAAGGATGCAGCTTAAAGTAGCCTCGACTTATGGAAGGATGCAGCTTAAAGTAGCCTCGACTTATGGAAGGATGCAGCTTAAAGTAGCCTCGACTTATGGAAGGATGCAGCTTAAAGTAGCCTCGACTTATGGAAGGATGCAGCTTAAAGTAGCCTCGACTTATGGAAGGATGCAGCTTAAAGTAGCCTCAACTTATGGTAGGATCCAGCTTAAAATCAGCATTTTCCAGCCAACATTTGACCCTCGACTTATGGACGATATCGACTTATGGTCAGAAATATACGGTAGTACAGCATGGCAATAAACATTCCAAAATTTATGATTTACAGGAAGAAGTGGGGGTCGATGTTTGTGAAACTTGGCGGTTCAAATCTTGTGTTCTACAAAGACCAGAAATCCTCCCAGCCAAAATCGGGCTCCCAGTACGGTAAATGTGAGCAGCTTGTGTCCCTTGCTACTAGCACCATCGATAAAGATACGGAAAAGTTGACCAACAAGAAATTAACATTTTGCGTGAGTTTTGTAGTTTATATATATTTATATAGCTGTTCTACTTAATAAATGGCCACCTCTACTAAGCACCGAAATATTAATATTTACATCGCTTTTGCATTTCCTCCGATGAACATATATGTGTGTAACTTTGTTCGTATGAATTTCCTTGCTAATGATATGCAGCTGACATGCGCACTGGAAGTTACAGGCATGCACATTCGCAGTGTTGGGCAGCGTTTCTCCCCAGAAAATGCGTGTTTTACAGCTTGCGCTGTTCCAAGGATGATCTAATTATTTGCTTCACGAGCCGTCTCATCAGGATCTGCACTTTTTGCCAGTAATATTACTATTTTTAGACAAAATTACCCATTTTGATAAATGAACTGGTCCAAATGTAATTTTCTTATTAACTTATGTGTCTAAAAATAGCATGAACCAGTCCATGTCAGTTACTTGGTGTTGAATAGTGAATAGGTTAATCCCCCAAATCCTAACATGCAAAACTATCTTCACAATGTCCTGTAATGGGATTGGTTCATTAACTTGGGAGTTGAAACAATTAAAATCCAATTAAGATCCAATTATAAGCGATTAATTTGGGACATCTGTACTTCCAAATGCAGCCGATACTGATGGGCTAAGCAATACCAGAGACTAGCCACAGCATCACTCCTATTTAAATATTGATTGTGACACCCTGGATGCAGACACACTTCAAACAAAGATTGTTTCCATAGAGTTGGCTGTTTTTATCTTTCAGGTTTTCTAATTCCCATATGTGCACCAGCAATAATATACATTTCTCTGTTAGGCAGGGTTAATTGCCAGACCTTTAGATAGCTTAGCATCCTCCTCATCTCTAGTGATTGCCCAACTTTATCACCAGTATGCCCACAATATGATAAAATGTGTATGTATGCACATGAAGCAGTCAGAACTGACCAATACAATTTCTTCTAAGTACAATTATAATAAAAACTGAATAAAAAGCATCTCTGATATTTAGTGGGATTGTTGGCTGGCCAGGACTGAGTGGACGCCTGCAAGGGTGGTTTGGTCAACGTCAGATTGAGAGGGGTTGTTCACAGTATGATGGTTGGCTGGCCAGGACTGAGTGGACGCCTGCAAGGGTGGTTTGGTCAACGTCAGATTGAGAGGGGTTGTTCACAGTATGATGGTTGGCTGGCCAGGACTGAGTGGACGCCTGCAAGGGTGGTTTGGTCAACGTCAGATTGAGAGGGGTTGTTCACAGTATGATGGTTGGCTGGCCAGGACTGAGTGGACGCCTGCAAGGGTGGTTACTGGGAAGAAGCTATTACTGAATATTATTCCTGTTCCTTGTTTCGAGGATTGCTCAATTGTTTCGATGTCTACTCGATTGTTTAGAGGTCTACTCGATAGTTTAGAGGTCTACTCGGTTGTTTTGATGTCTACTGGATTGTTTCGATGTCTACTCGATAGTTTAGAGGTCTACTCGGTTGTTTTGATGTCTACTGGATTGTTTCGATGTCTACTCGATAGTTTAGAGGTCTACTCGATTGTTTTGATGTCTACTGGATTGTTTTGATGTCTACTCAATTGTTTTGAGGTCTACTCGGTTGTTTTGAGGTCTACTCGATTGTTTTGAGGTCTACTCGATTGTTTTGAGGTCTACTCGGTTGTTTTGAGGTCTACTCAATTGTTTTGAGGTCTACTCGATTGTTTTGAGGTCTACTCGATTGTTTTGAGGTCTACTCGATTGTTTTGAGGTCTACTCAATTGTTTTGAGGTCTACTCGATTGTTTTGAGGTCTACTCGATTGTTTGTTCAGAGATCTACTCAGTTGCTTTGAGGTCTACTCGATTGTTTTGATGTCTACTCGAATGTTTGTTCAGAGATCTACTCAGTTGCTTTGAGGTCTACTCGATTGTTTTGATGTCTACTCGAATGTTTGTTCAGAGATCTACTCAGTTGCTTTGAGGTCTACTCGATTGTTTGTTCAGAGATCTACTCAGTTGCTTTGAGGTCTACTCGATTGTTTTAATGTCTACTTGATTGTTTTGAGGTCTACTCGATTGTTTGTTCAGAGATCTACTCAGTTGCTTCGAGGTCTACTCGATTGTTTCGATGTCTACTCGATGGTTTGTTCAGAGATCTACTCAATTGTTTTGAGATCTGCTCGATTGTTAACTAACTGTTCATATCAAATGATTGAATTAATGTTGATTTCATATAATGTATCTATATTACTATTGATTTCATATAAGCTATCTAGATTACTGTTTATTTCATATTATCTATCTAGATTACTGTATATTTCATATCATATATCTAGATTACTGTATATTTCATATCATCTATCTAGATTACTGTTTATTTCATATCATCTATCTAGATTACTGTTTATTTCATATCATCTATCTAGATTACTGTTTATTTCATATCATATATCTAGATTACTGTTTATTTCATATTATATATCTAGATTACTGTTTATTTCCTATGATATATCTAGATTACTGTTTATTCCCTATAATATATCTAGATTACTGTTTATTTCATATCATATATCTAGATTACTGTTTATTTCATATCATATATCTAGATTACTGTATATTTCATATCATATATTAGATTACTGTTTATTTCATATTATCTATCTAGAATACTGTTTATTTCATATCATCTATCTAGATTACTGTTTATTTCATATCATCTCTCTAGATTACTGTTGATTTCATATCATTTTGTTTGTTTGTCATATATCTAGATTACTGTTTATTTCAGATCATATATTTAGATTACTGTTTATTTCATATTATCTATCTAGATTACTGTTTATTCCCTATGATATATCTAGATTACTGTTTATTTCATATCATCTATCTAGATTACTGTTTATTTCATATCATATATCTAGATTACTGTTTATTTCATATTATATATCTAGATTACTGTTTATTCCCTATGATATTCTAGATTACTGTTTATTCCCTATAATATATCTAGATTACTGTTTATTTCATATCATCTATCTAGATTACTGTTTATTTCATATCATATATCTAGATTACTGTATATTTCATATCATATATCTAGATTACTGTTTATTTCATATTATCTATCTAGAATACTGTTTATTTCATATCATCTATCTAGATTACTGTTTATTTCATATCATCTCTCTAGATTACTGTTTATTTCATATCATCTATCTAGATTACTGTTTATTTCATATCATCTCTCTAGATTACTGTTGATTTCATATCACTTATCTAGATTACTGTTTCAGATCATATATCTAGATTACTGTTTATTTCAGATCATATATTTAGATTACTGTTTATTTCATATTATCTCTCTAGATTACTGTTTATTTCATATTATCTATCTAGATTACTGTTTATTTCATATTATCTATCTAGATTACTGTTTATTTCATATTATCTATCTAGATTACTGTTTATTTCATATTATCTATCTAGATTACTGTTTATTTCATATTATCTATCTAGATTACTGTTTATTTCATATTATTATCTAGATTACTGTTTATTTCATATCATCTATCTAGATTACTGTTTATTTCATATTATCTATCTAGATTACTGTTTATTTCAGATCATATATTTAGATTACTGTTTATTTCATATTATCTATCTAGATTACTGTATATTTCAGATTATTATTTAGATTACTGTTTATTTCATATCATTATCTAGATTACTGTTTATTTCATATTATTATCTAGATTACTGTTTATTTCATATTATTATCTAGATTACTGTTTATTTCATATTATCTATCTAGATTACTGTTTATTTCATATCATATATCTAGATTACTGTTTATTTCATATCATCTATCTAGATTACTGTTTATTTCATATCATATATCTAGATTACTGTTTATTTCATATTATATATCTAGATTACTGTTTATTCCCTATGATATATCTAGATTACTGTTTATTCCCTATAATATATCTAGATTACTGTTTATTTCATATCATCTATCTAGATTACTGTTTATTTCATATCATATATCTAGATTACTGTATATTTCATATCATATATCTAGATTACTGTTTATTTCATATTATCTATCTAGAATACTGTTTATTTCATATCATCTATCTAGATTACTGTTTATTTCATATCATCTCTCTAGATTACTGTTGATTTCATATCACTTATCTAGATTACTGTTTCAGATCATATATCTAGATTACTGTTTATTTCAGATCATATATTTAGATTACTGTTTATTTCATATCATCTATCTAGATTACTGTTTATTTCATATCATATATCTAGATTACTGTATATTTCATATCATATATCTAGATTACTGTTTATTTCATATTATCTATCTAGAATACTGTTTATTTCATATCATCTATCTAGATTACTGTTTATTTCATATCATCTCTCTAGATTACTGTTGATTTCATATCACTTATCTAGATTACTGTTTCAGATCATATATCTAGATTACTGTTTATTTCAGATCATATATTTAGATTACTGTTTATTTCATATTATCTATCTAGATTACTGTTTATTTCATATTATCTATCTAGATTACTGTTTATTTCATATCATCTATCTAGATTACTGTTTATTTCATATTATCTATCTAGATTACTGTTTATTTCAGATCATATATCTAGATTACTGTTTATTTCATATTATCTATCTAGATTACTGTTTATTTCATATTATCTATCTAGATTACTGTTTATTTCATATTATCTATCTAGATTACTGTTTATTTCATATTATCTATCTAGATTACTGTTTGATTTCATATTATCTATCTATACTGAGTCAAAAAAGAAACGATACCTGGTGTTTATGTGTCTATAATTTCAACATTTATTAAGACAATTCTTTGAAAATTCATAAGATGATAGTCCAACATGTTTGAAAGAGGAGCACATAAAGCATAATGAGCCTCCGAAACTGTCTACTGCGTGATGACGTAATTCGTCGGACAGGGGTCTAATGGAGTTTTCACACAGACGTCAATACCGAGTATAGGCACCATTTGCGTCTCTCACTGCAATGCACCGCCGTCGCATCGAACGGAAGAGTGTCTGAATCTCTTGCTGGTCAATATTTGTCCACTCCTGACGCAAAACATCCCTCAGTTGGTTTAACGTTACCTGCTGACGTCGTCCGACGCGGCGGTCTAACGTATCCCACAAATGTTCTATGGGTGACAAGTCTGGTGACAATGCAGGCCACGGCAGGGTTTCAATATTGTTCTGTTCCAATAATGTGGTGGAAATCCGAGCAGTATGACACCTGGCGTTGTCCTGTTGGAACAGTGTGACGTTTCTGTTGGCGTTAAAGAACGGCACAACAACTGGCGCAATGATCTCATCACAGTACCGCTGGGCGCTTAGGTTCCCGTCCACCACTAACAGTTCAGTGCGACTGCCGAAGGTGATACCGCTCCACGCCATAACGCTTCCGCCCCCGAACAGATCGACCTGACGTACACATGCGTCGGCGTAACGTTCACCGCGTCTGCGATATACCCGCTCTCTGCCATCCGCTCGACTCAAACAGAACCGCGATTCATCGCTAAACATCACCGAATTCCACTGTAACCGAGTCCAGCGAGCACGTTCCGTCGTCCATTCCCGCCGTACGTCACGGTGACGTCGTGTCAGGATGGGTCCAACGTATGGCCGATAGGCACGAATGCCACGTTCACCGAGCCGGTTCCTGACTGTTTGTGCACTGATGCGATTGTTGGTCATCCCAGGAGTAACGGCAGCTGTGTGCGTAGCAGGTAGGAACCGGTCACGTAAATGTGACGTCCGAATGTGACGGTCCTGTTCACGCGTCGTCACACGTGGTCGACCAGACCGTGGACGGTCGTCCACCGATCCATGTGTTCGATAACGTCGAAGTAGACGTGTTATCGTGATCCGCGTAACCCCGAGTCGATTTGCGACGTCACGCTGACGTAAACTGCCGTCAATCATGCCAATGGCACGCATTCTCTGATTGCGGTTTAGCCTAGGCATTTTGTTAGAGGTAACAATGGGTATGTAAGGTGTTTTTCCTCGATGATAATGCAATACCAGTACAATAAACCGGTTTTCCGATTTGTACATGTGTAGGAAGTTGTCTTTGTTGAGGAGCACGTGCAAATCGGAAATTCGGCGTTCCAGGATTATCGGGTGTTTATTTACCTGTGTTTATGGTTGGCTGACGTTGCAATAAGATACCCGGTACTGATACGTAATAATATATTAAACCTTTCTATGGTTTTATCCGTTTTACGTCATTTTTAGTTTGGTATCGTTTCTTTTTTGACTCAGTATAGATTACTGTTTATTTCATATTATCTATCTAGATTACTGTTTATTTCATATTATCTATCTAGAATACTGTTTATTTCATATTATCTATCTAGATTACTGTTTATTTCATATTATCTATCTAGATTACTGTTTATTTCATATTATCTATCTAGATTACTGTTGATTTCAGATCACATGTCCAGATTGTCAAATACTTCTGCAAGCTGAAAATCAACTAAAGCTGCAAGAATGGTTTATGAAAATTCACACAAGAATACAAGAGTTGGTGAGTGTTTTACTGTGGTATTCTAACCCTTTCAACACCACAGGCCTCTCAATAGGCTTACAGAAAGTGTAGATAGATCCAGCTGAGCCGGCTCATCAGGATCTGCACTTTTTGTCAGTAATATTACTATTTTTAGACAAAAATTACCCATTTTGATAAATGAACTCGTCCAAATGTAATGTTCTTATTAATTTATTGGTCAGAAAATATCATGCACCAGTCCATGTCAGTTACTTGGTGTTGAATGGGTTAAACCCTTTGCCTGCTGAGTAAGTAAATTCACATTTGCAAACAACATAGATCCAGATCAGCCACAGCGTCATGCCATGTCTGATCAAGATTGATGTTGTTTGCTATTCAGCCAAGTTTTTCACGCTCCACTATCCAAATAGCAAACAGCATAGAGCCTGATCAGACGGAACGTTCTGGGTCATCTGATCTGGCTCTACGCTGTTTGCAAAATTGATTTTATCTGATGCTAACGTGCAAAAGGTTAATCTAACGTTTATTGAGAAAGAGTTTGGAGGGAGAGTGAAGTGTTATTGATATTTAGATATACATGTACCATAACTTACCCATAACTATCATATAAACTACTTTTATTTTAAAAGTTGCATAAATGATCCTAGATAAAAATCTATATTTCATACATACAGTCAAACCTGCGTTAAGCAGCCATCCAAGGGAATCACAGAAAGTGGCTGCTTAGCACAGGTGGCTGCTTAATAGAGGGCAAATGTATAGTAAAACAACGTATTGGGAATCTGGAAACTGGCTGCTTAATACAGGTTGGCTGCTTAATAGAGGTGACCACTAACATAGGTTTGACTGTACATCTCTGCACCAGCTATCTTCCAGATAAATTCAATCAGCTGTATGCTTGAGGGTGGACGATAAAATTCTTGTGTGCAACAATGACATAAATCGTATATACTATGCATAATTATACATGTGTGTTCATTTGTTTTGTTCTGTGCATTGTATATATAGAAAGAATGCAATATAATATGAGACGGATCTGTAGTCCAGTGGTAACACGCTGGACTGGTAATCCAGGGATCACAGGTTCGATCCCCCGTCTGACCCTAATAAAATTAACAGTCTTTCAGATGAGACGTTAAACCGAGGTCTCGTGTCGGTGTTTTACACCATGCACGTAAAAGAACCAGAGGAGACTCTGGAGTGGGTCTCTATCTGTATCATTGCACTATCCTCCAAAAATCTAAAATGACTAATCTCTTCAGGAGGCGTCGCTCATATGGGCAACCGGTAGCGATGATAAATAAACGTAAAACACACACACACAAATATGATTAAACTATTAGCTGTATTTAAAATTAATGTTATTATTAATGTTATTTTGACATTTCAGACTGGGTGTCCAGGCAGTCCCATTTCTGTGCCCACTACCACTGAGCCACTTACACCCGAACCAGAGACAGTTAACAGAAAACCGTCTTTTAAGCGTAAGTTTATTTTGCACAATTGTTTTTTTAGATAATTGTGGAAGCTCGGTGGTTCTACCCATGTGCCCGTCTGGGATGGAAATAACTTGTCTGAGGGGTACCCTTATGAAGCGACCGCGCTACCACTGCGATATCACGACTTCCACTGAATAGTAGTGAATACCTCCCTTTGTGAAAGCTTACCTTAGTTTATACAAATTTATTTTAGCTCGATTGCGAAACAAGTTCTTATAACTTATATTAATCTCTCTCGAGAAAGCTTACCTTATTTTTGTGATTGGCTGTCGGTGTTATTTGTAAATGTATATACAGCCTGCATACGCTATGTCAAAGTCGGTTATGTCGAATTCTCCGATTATGTCGAAGTCGGACCAAAGTCCCATTTCAGATACTATCATTTTAGATATAACTTGCTCCGTTTATATCGAATTTCATTAAGTCGAATTTTTCATTATATCAAATTTATTTTTTGTTGATTCAAGAACTTGTATTTGTTGCTCTTTGAAGGTTCGGGACATAATAGAAAGCCGTCGGACACCGGAACGTTAGAACGGAAAGGTAGAATCAAGAACGTCCTCGAGAAATTCATGCTCTCTAGAAGTGATAAAGATAAGCTCATCAAGAAGGGTATTTATAAAGGTAGGTTCAATGATCCATGCCAACTTGGCCTTCTAGTTTATAAGGGTAGGTTCAATGATCTATGCCAACTTGGCCTTTTAGTTTATAAAGGTAGGTTCAATGATCCATGCCAACTTGGCCTTCTAGTTTATAAGGGTAGGTTCAATGATATATGCCAACTTGGCCTTTTAGTTTATAAAGGTAGGTTCAATGATCCATGCCAACTTGGCCTTCTAGTTTATAAGGGTAGGTTCAATGATATATGCCAACTTGGCCTTTTAGTTTATAAAGGTAGGTTCAATGATCCATGCCAACTTGGCCTTCTAGTTTATAAGGGTAGGTTCAATGATATATGCCAACTTGGCCTTTTAGTTTATAAAGGTAGGTTCAATGATCCATGCCAACTTGGCCTTCTAGTTTATAAGGGTAGGTTCAATGATATATGCCAACTTGGCCTTTTAGTTTATAAAGGTAGGTTCAATGATCCATGCCAACTTGGCCTTCTAGTTTATAAGGGTAGGTTCAATGATATATGCCAACTTGGCCTTTTAGTTTATAAAGGTAGGTTCAATGATCCATGCCAACTTGGCCTTCTAGTTTATAAGGGTAGGTTCAATGATATATGCCAACTTGGCCTTTTAGTTTATAAAGGTAGGTTCAATGATCCATGCCAACTTGGCCTTCTAGTTTATAAAGGTAGGTTCAAGATCTGATCTATGCAACTTGGCCTTTGTTTATAAAGGTAGTTCAATGATCCATGCCAACTTGGCCTTTTAGTTTATAAAGGTAGTTTCATGATCCATGCCAACTTGGCCTTCTAGTTTATAAAGGTATGTTCAATGATCCATGCCAACTTGGCCTTCTAGTTTATACAGGTACGTTCAAAAATCCATGCCAACCTGGCCTTTTAGTTTATAAAGGTAGGTTCAAAAATCCATGCCAACTTGGCCTTTTAGTTTATAAAGGTAGGTTCAATGATCTATGCCAACTTGGCCTTCTAGTTTATAAAGGTAGGTTCAATGATCCATGCCAACTTGGCCTTCTAGTTTATAAAGGTAGGTTCAGTGATCCATGCCAACTTGGCCTTCTAGTTTATAAAGATAGGTTCAATGATCCATGCCAACTTGGCCTTCTAGTTTATAAAGGTAGGTTCAATGATCCATGCCAACTTGGCCTTCTAGTTTATAAAGGTAGGTTCAGTGATCTATGCCAACTTGGCCTTCTAGTTTATAAAGGTAGGTTCAATGATCCATGCCAACTTGGCCTTCTAGTTTATAAAGGTAGGTTTAGTGATCTATGCCAACTTGGCCTTCTAGTTTATAAAGGTAGGTTCAGTGAAAAATCCATGCCAACTTGGTCTTTTATTTTATAAAGGTACTTTCAATGAAAAATCCATGCCAACTTGGCCTTCTAGTTTATAAAGGTAGGTTTAATGATCTATGCCAACTTGGCCTTCTAGTTTATAAAGGTAGGTTCAGTGAAAAATCCATGCCAACTTGGTCTTTTAGTTTATACAAATTTATTTCAGGTCAATTGCGAAACAAGTTCTTACAACTTATATTAAATACTCTCGAGACCTCATTTGTGATGGAATCCATCGCCATGAGGGAGAGAGAAGAGGCAATGTGGAATTTAAATGCCTTGGCCGTTTGCCAACCCCAGCCCATATTTTAGTCTACCAAGTAACCATAACACCAGGGTTCCCTCTGTCTGAATGTATGTCCCACGCCATTTCTGTTGCCAATTGAAAAAAACTGGAGCCAATTTGAAACATTTGGAGCCAACTAAGAACCATCTAGTTCACAGATAAATATTTGAAGCCATGTATTTGACAAATCATGTTGTGCCAAAAAAAAAAGTAAAAAAAAGTTGTGCCAAATATTTTCGCCAATTCAGATCATTTATCGCCAGTGTTTTTCGCAATTGGTGCCATTGGCGAGAGTGGGAACCCTGCAACACATATGTGAACTATTGGCGAGAGTGGGAACCCTGCAACACATATGTGAACTATTGGCGAGAGTGGGAACCCTGCAACACATATGTGAACTATTGGCGAGAGTGGGAACCCTGCAACACATATGTGAACTTGGCATATATTTATATATAGCTATTACTCTTGCTTATTGTTAATTATTCATCTCTGATATCGAAGTTCTAGGAATAACTCCTAATCACTGACTATTCATCTCTGCTCTCGAAGTTCTAGGAATAACTCCTAATCACTGACTATTCATCTCTGCTCTCGAAGTTCTAGGAATAACTCCTAATCACTGACTATTCATCTCTGCTCTCGAAGTTCTAGGAATAACTCCTAATCACTGACTATTCATCTCTGATATCGAAGTTCTAGGAATAACTCCTAATCACTGACTATTCATCTCTGCTCTCGAAGTTCTAGGAATAACTCCTAATCACTGACTATTCATCTCTGCTCTCGAAGTTCTAGGAATAACTCCTAATCACTGACTATTCATCTCTGCTCTCGAAGTTCTAGGAATAACTCCTAATCACTGACTATTCATCTCTGCTCTCGAAATTCTAGGAATAACTCCTAATCACTGACTATTCATCTCTGCTATCGAAGTTCTAGGAATAACTCCTAATCACTGACTATTCATTTCTGCTATTGAAGTTCTAGGAATAACTCCTAATCACTGACTATTCATCTCTGATATCGAAGTTCTAGGAATAACTCCTAATCACCGACTATTCATCTCATATTTCCAGACTAAGGCTATCCGCACGACTGCCGTGTTGATAGTGTTGCTTATCAGCACAAATGGTATTATTTAATAAATGTTATCATAATAGGGTCAGAATACACAATGTGACTATTAAATAAACAGAAGGAGTGCTTTACAATGGCAAGTGCTCTTAACCCTTTCCGTCATAGAGATTTAGGTTCAAATACTATTATATCTCCATACAAACGACAGCCATTTAGCTTTCATACAGTGGATAAGTAGTCGCCATATCTATCCCACCTCCATAGATATATATTACTGGGACTACATGAGATTCTGGTCTTTATTATGAACATTGGTTTGACTACTACATTGTCAATGTATGTTGTATTGGTAATGACATCAAGAGGTGCTTCTATGAGGGAAAGGGTTAATGGACCAATATTTTGTCTGAAAATCGTAAAAAAAAAAATATATTTTTTGTTTAGGGAGAAGTGGTGCCCCCAGAGGTCGAAGTCAGAGTCTGGAGGGCAACTCTAGAATGAGCCCTGATGCTAGTTAGCGTACAATCACCCCTTGTTTGTTTCAGATGCTGTGTTTGGTGCTGATATGAAGCAGTTGTGTGCCAAAGATAAAACGAAAGTGCCAACATTTGTTACCAAGTCTATAGCTGCCATTGAAAAGAGAGGTAAAAACAAGAGTGCCTATTCTAATGTTGTTTTGCTAAAATGATGGGGGATTATTAGCCTGGGTTCCAGTCTGTCGATTTTTCACTTTTTAACTTCTGGCAAAATGACAGCCTGGGGAAACTGGATTTCCGATAGTAGCGCCATCTACTTACACCCTCGTTTATGAGGGTGTAGATTTGAAGAACGACAACTCTTCTCTACAAGATACTATCGCTAAATATAGAAACGGAATTCTATCGGAAATCGCCGAACAGGCACGATTATACACGATCATCTCCGAATATACACGAATGCTCCCGTAGCCTCATTTACATTGCAAACATATAATGTCCCATTTCTGTGTTATATCGATGAGATTGTGGATTTTAACTATTAAGTTTATGTGGTAATGGGTCGATTCAGCATAATTGAAGTAAGGACGACTTAAATCTTGAGTAAATATGTCACATTGTACTTTTTAAAACTATTTATCGTTCCATTGACCCGTAAACAATGGCGGCCAATTATAAAGTGTTATCAACATTGCATTGCCTAGCTTTCGATTCAAGTACGTCATTAATTAAGTCATGTGCTAATAGGCCTACTAATAGGATTAATGTGAGTCAATAATTACACGGACAATCAGTCCAGTTTCCCCAGGCGTTGTTATAATCAGAAACTCAATATGGCCCAATTAATAGTCTCGGTGTTAAAATATATTTATTTGACTGACCAGATAAAAATATATCGACGCCTGTTCCCAGGCTAGCGGATTATATCCGTATCCCATACAAATAAGGATTAAACGAGGTCAAATCAGGGATCATTCTGTACTTCTGCAGAACTCTTGTGTTATAGCACAGTCCCCTTCTACCCCATAACCCCCACTCCCACCCCATAACCCCCACTCGCCACCCCCATAACCCCCACCCCCCATAACCCACCCCCCACTCCC